>JAAEAF010000071.1:0-262384 GCA_011037195.1 Triatoma infestans
ACTACCTACGAAGGAAAAATTAGTAAAAAAAATTCTAAACTATATTTTTCAAAGAAATAATTAGCTAAAATAATTAATCAATCACATTGTAGAACAAAAGAAGTGAAATGTGGACCACCCCTACTTTTG
This sequence comes from Triatoma infestans, assembly GCA_011037195.1. NCBI lineage: Eukaryota > Metazoa > Arthropoda > Insecta > Hemiptera > Reduviidae > Triatoma > Triatoma infestans. The sequence continues at coordinate 130 of JAAEAF010000071.1, forward strand.
ACTTCTACACTGTGATTGGCATTATTTATAGCGAATTATTCTTACGAAAAATCTAGTTTAGAAGTTTTTTACTACTTTTCCCTTCGTAGGTATTTTATAAATTATCAAATTGTGCACTCAGCGTACACAGTCACATTAATACCATTGTTGATTATAATATACAGACAATGAATTATCAAATTGTACACTCAGCGTACACAGTCACATTAATACCATTGTTGATTATAATATACAGACAATGAATTATCAAATTGTACACTCAGCGTACACAGTCACATTAATACCATTGTTGGTTATAATATACAGACAATGAATTATCAAATTGTACACTCAGCGTACACAGTCACATTAATACCATTGTTGATTATAATATACAGACAATGAATTATCAAATTGTACACTCAGCGTACACAGTCACATTAATACCATTGTTGATTATAATATACAGACAATGAATTATCAAATTGTACACTCAGCGTACACAGTCACATTAATACCATTGTTGGTTATAATATACAGACAATGAATTATCAAATTGTACACTCAGCGTACACAGTCACATTAATACCATTGTTGATTATAATATACAGACAATGAATTATAAAAGATACAAACATAAGCGTTCGAAGCATGTTTTGCTTTGAGTCAACTTCATGTTAAAGTTTTTTTTTATTTTTTTCCTTAATTTGTAAAATTTGATTTATTTTAATTTTAGTTTCATTTGTATAATGTTTTGTGTATATAGGCAGACGGCCTGAAACACTTGCTGTAAAATGTACCTGTATATATGTAAATAAAATCTTTTCAATTTCAAATTTCAATAATTTATATAATACCTAGGAAGGGAAAAGTTGTAAAAAAATTCTAATCAAGATATTTCATAGAAATAATTAGGTATAAATAATTGACCAATCACGGTATAGAAGTGAAGGTGTAATCAAATGTGAACTTGGCCAACATAATAATTTTAAATTTCTGAATGGCCTAATATACACCCACATTTCACACCTTCGCTTCTACACCCTGATTGGTTAGTTATTTATAGCTAATTATTTCTTTGAAAAATCTAGTTTAGAATTTTGTTACTACTTTTCCCTTCGTAGGTATTTTATGAATTATCAAATTGTGCAATAAAAATTTCTTATAAAAAAATGCCAAAAATCAAGTAATTTCTCAATATTATTAACTGTCTTATATAATTAAGAAGGTGAAGCTATCAAAAAAAAATTCAGCTTTTTTATTCCATTGTTGAAAAATAAAGCAAAAGACAGAAATGCAAGATCCGCCATTTTGTAGTCGGCCGTTTATACTAATGGAACAAAATAAAATTGATGTTAAACATACAAAGATTTCTCAGAGGAATTCATAATATTTAGTTAAAAAACATTTCATAGACCTGGAGTTTTTATTTATTCATTATATTAATTTTATGTATGGGGCGCAGTCCACAAAGTAATGAAAGTGTACTATAAAGATGGACGCATGGGCTAATTCAATCAAAATCTAGTTTCTCGCAACAACGTAAAAAACATATGTTGTGAAACACTCACACGACTTTCTCTTACTGCGAAAAGGGCAAACTTTCTTCACACTTACTATTCTTATTAGTGTTAAAACCGTCGGCGTTTTTATGGAGGAAATCACAAAAAACTGAAAAACCTATTCAGTAAAGTCACACTTCCGGTCAACCGATTTTCTTCAAACTGGGAATTTTGGCAACTTATATAATTCTAATTAATATTATTTAGTTGACAGAATTGTACAGCACATTGTGGAACTGAAATAGCACATTAGTGGAAAACATAACCCCACCTCTCCACCTAAGGTCCCCTTAAATGAATTTTCCTGGAGAAAAGTTGCAAATAAAAATTTTTGTTCTTTATATGGTAGTTAATTCCCCGCAAGGGGTAACTGTTGCATGCAGTTGCTTGGGTAGTAGCGAACCCACGGGACACCACAGCTCAGGACACCATGCACTATCACCAAAACAGTACACTAATACACCCACTCTTGACACTCTCACATTTTCTCAGATCAAGGCACTAACAGTATACACCCTAGGGTTACCGCCCCTAGGAGACCGCCCCGGAGGGGGAGCATGTCTGAATGCTCAAAGGGGGCAGCCCCACTATCAGTCTAGGGTGCGGAGTAGGGCTAATAACCCCCCCACCTGAAGCCAAAATTATTACAGTACCTCAAAATGTATCATCCGGTCGATCTCAAAGGCAACGACTTAGGAACCGTATCACGGACTTTACCCTTGGAACATGGAACATTTTAACATTATATAGACCCGGAGCTCTTCACAAGCTCATAGAACAAATTGTTAGATACAGAGTTGACATAGCTGCAATTCAGGAAATTCGTTGGCTGGGCAAGGGATCCTTAGAAAAAAGAAACCACACGATATATTGATATCGTGATGAGAGATACCTCACATTTGGATCTGGGTTTGTGGTAGGAAAGAAATTCCGTCAACATGTAATAAATTTTAAAGCGGTAAATCCCAGAATCTGTGTCCTTAGAATTCAAGCAAATTTAAAAACTATAGCATTATCAGTGCTCATGCTCCGACGGAAGTAGCTACAGACGAGGATAAAGAGGATTTCTATGATCAACTAGAAAATGCATTTGATTCATGCCCTAATTATGACATCAAGATTATTGCAGGTGATATGAATGCCAAAGTTGGGAAAGAGGAGATTTACCAACCGACAATCGGGTGCCATAGTCTCCATGAAGTTAGTAATGATAACGGGCAAAGATTGATAAACTTCGCGAATGCTCGCAATCTTGTTGTTGGAGGGACACTGTTCCCACATAAAAATATACACAAGGGCACCTGGATTTCACCGAATGGCGACTTAACCAACCAGATTGACCACATCTTGATAAGCGCAAGGAGCAGATCTAACCTGCTTGATGTCCGATCCTTTAGAGGCGCTAACGTGGACTCTGATCACTATATTGTTTTAGCTCATATTCGGGCACGTATCTCGGCTGTTAAACGCGAACAGGGGCATAAAACTAAAAAATACAATGTTGAAGCCTTAAAAGATGAACGAATCCAAAGAGAATTTGAAAATTCCATTGATACCCGTCTTCGGGAAATGGAAGTAGAAGAAAGTAGTAGCGTAGATCACAGATGGGCTGAGTGCTGCAAAGCGATAAAATCAGCTGCTGGCGACACCATTGGAGAGCAAGTGAGAGACAGCAGAACCCAATGGTTTAATGATGAGTGCAAGGTAGCCACAGAAAGGAAAAATGAAGCATATAAAAAAGTAACTCAAAGAAGGACGAGAGCATTGATGGAAGAGTACCGCCGATTGAGGAGGGAAGAGAAGCATGTTCATCAAAGAATGAAAAGAAAATGGGAAAATGAAAAACTTGAGAAGATGGAGAGCTTGAGATTTGACAATCAAATTAGGACGTTCTACCGTGAGGTGAATAATGGCAGGAAACCTTTCAAACCTAGATTGTCAGCATGTAAGGCAAAGGACGGATCCCTACTGACCGACTCCAGACAAATATTGAATAGATGGAAAGAACACTTTAATGATCTGTTAAATGGCATTGGGGAGGAGAGAAGTACCAACAATCAAGTAATGTACCGCTCTGATGATGATGAACTTGAGCCCCCTGATGATGATGAAATAACCAGCGCCATCGAAAGGCTTAAAAACAATAAGGCTCCTGAACAAGATGATCTTCCTGCCGAGTTTTTCAAGTAGGGTGGAGATAACCTCAAAAAAGTGCTGCATGAACTAATTCTTTCCATTTGGACAGAAGAAATGCTTCCTACATCATGGACTAAAACGGTCATCTGCCCTATCCACAAATAAGGCGACCAAATGGACTGTGAAAATTTTAGAGGAATTTCCCTCCTCCCCTGTGCCTACAAAATTTTCTCACTGGTTTTATTCCAACGCCTTCTCCCGTATGTTGAAAGAAAAATTGGTGGCTTTCAGTGCGGCTTCCGACCAGAAAAATCGACCACAGACCAAGTGTTCTCTTTAAGAATGATCCTCGCGAAAGGTTGGGAATATAACCAGGAAGACTAAATGCCTACTCTACAAAACCATAATCCGTCCCGTCCTTACCTACTGCTCAGAAGCATGGTGTCTCACCAGAGCGGATGAGAACAAATTGTTAGTGTTCGAGCGCAAAATTCTTCGACGCATCTATGGACCAGTTCGTTCCGACGACGGCGAATGGAGAAGGCGGACGAACGCAGAGTTAGTCACCCTCTACAAGGAGATAGATATTGTTAAATGGATCAAGTTGGGTCGGCTTAGATGGGCAGGGCACGTGGCCAGAATGAACGATGATGAACTGCCTAAGAAGTTGATGCTGGCGCGACCTGATCACTATATTAGGTCGCGACCTGATAGAGTTAGGCGGGTAGGCAGGGAGGACTGCGTTAGTGAAGATTGTCGAGCCTTTTTGCGGATAGCTAATTGGAAGACAGCTGCACAAGAGAGAGAATCATGGACGAGACTGATTGAGGAGGCCAAGACTCAGCAATCAGTTGTAGCGCCCATGATGATGATGATGATGATGATGATGATATGGTAGTTAATATTTTAATGTTTAATGTGCTTTTGAGATATGCTGTCACTCACACTCACACACACACATCGACCTAAATTTTAAAAATGATTATTTTTAATCATATGTTTTGAAAATAGCGATGTTATGAGTAAATAGCTGATCTAATAATTGTAATCTTCAGTTAATTATTACTAAATAGTATTAGTATTAAATAGGAACAAATGACGCTATAAAACTCTTCCGCTATATTACATGACCTACATAAAAATCAAATTATCTAATTAACTAGTCACTATTAAGATGAGGTTCAAATTATAGTTTAACTAATATATCGAAGTTTATTAATGACTATATCAATTATGTTACTGGTGATCATGATTACCTGTAATATCTGCTTGGCTATCCATAATTTCGGAACTGTTAGATGTGTGCAAATGCTTAATAATTTCTAAATTAAAACTAGGTTATATTTAACTGGAGGATAACAGCAGAAATGGTATGAACGAAATCAAGACTGATAGAAGGCAGTGCGAGCAAAATGCACTGGAAGGCTGTAGAATAATGTTGACATGGTACAGTGATGCATTAATTGTCGTTGGTTGAATATACAGCATGCTAATCATGATTTTCCTATTTGTTCTACGTCAAGATTTATGTATAGGTACCAATATCGCCATTTCATGATAGTCCAAGGAAAATTCCTTTTCTCCCATATTTCCTATTCTCGCGGGCGTTCCACATTGAAGCACACTTGCTCCCGGTATTGTACTGTTGGCCTTCTACTTCATTCAAATACTATCACTTTCGCCACCGACGATGATACTTCCATCCTATCCTCTAATAATGAATATAATAATCATGTCAACTCGGCCTCTTCAATCCCAAGTCAACATTCTCAAACCCTGGATCCAAAAGTGGAGAATCAAAGTGAATCAGCTCAAATTTAAACACATAGTCTTCATTTGAAGCCATAAAACTCTCCCTTCTATATATTTCAACCATATAAAGGACCGTCAAAAGTTCGTTATGTTGGTATCAATCACGACAAACGACTACTTGGAATCCCTACACTCGACTAAAGTGAACTGATCTGAATGACAGATATAATATACTTGATAAACGTTCGAAACTTACATTACGTAACATAAGGCAACTATATTATTCACTATTAGCTCCTATATGGACATACGGAATCGAACTAATGTGACAAACATATTTAAACATTTATTGTATCCAATTCCCTTCAGTCCAAAATCCTACACACCCTAGACATACTCTCTTCTAATCACATCATCTTCAACGACCCTCAAATTACCTTCGTTTCTGCGTTAGCCAAGTCCGTTATCTAAATTTCCATTCCAAACCACCCCTCACATAAATCCACTTATCCTAGCTCTCTCTATCACAACTCTCCCCTCTAACCCAAGACGACGATTAAGGCCCCGCGTCCAGCTGCTTAGGTAGTCGGCCAACTAATAGGACAGTCGTAAGTCTCCATTTTGATGGATTATTACGTCAGCCAATTCAGACATCATTTATTTGTTATCCGTTTTATCTCTTGCATGTAATGTTGTACAGTTTTAAAAATCAATAATAATAATAATAATAATAATCAGTCCAATGCATCCAATGCGTTGGCACAGGGTATTACAAAAAGCATAAAATTAAAGATCCTTCTGTAACCAGTGATAGGTGCGGCGATGCTAATTAAAACCTGAAAGTATAATTCATATGAATGCTCTACTCTTGCCCCAGTAGAGTACACCAATCGGCACGATCTTGTGGCAAAAATTGTCCGCCAGCAATTGGACTTTAGATGTAGGTTCAAAATGGTAAATTAGACCCATATTACAAGCATAAAGCAGCGTCTGTTTGTAAGATTGGAACTACCGCTTATACTAAGACAGGTCTGTAGCTTGCTATTTCTCGGCCTGCGACGTGTTCCACCCCTTTTTAGACACCCCTTTTAGTGAGAAGGAACTACTATTGTTTGCCGTCAGTAACCTTAAATCAGGTAAATCCCCAGGATTTGAAGGGATCTCAAATGAATTTCTTAAAAATATCCCCAAAATTGGTTTAAACTATTTTTTGAAAATGTACAATAAAATCATGGATTGTGAATGCGTACCTGATTCGTGGGGTAATTCCAAATTGATTTTCTTATACAAAAAAGGGGCCGTCATTTACCCGAAAATTATAGAGGGATATCTCTAGTAAATACGATAGAAAAATTATTTACTCAACTAATTTACAATGGATTATCCGAGTGGCTTGAGTATGGAAATCCTTTGATAGAAAACCAAAATGGATTTCGTAGAAACGGAAGCTGCATAGATGGCATATTTACTTTCTCGTTGGTGGTCAATTACATATCTCCCGGAATAAAGGGAAAGTGTACACGGTATTCGTAGATTTGAAGAAAGCTTTCGACAGCATCAACCACAACTTGTTGTGGTATAAACTTTTTAACTTCGGATTAAGTCGAAAAATAATAAAAATTATTGAAGATTTATACAGCCATGCAACTAGCACCGCAGTAGTTAACGGTCAATCTACAAATACGTATCTTATTACACAGGGAATATTGCAAGAGGACAGTTTATCGCCATTACTTTTCGCAATATTTATTGATAATATAAAAGAATTTTTGATATAAAAAGGGTGTTTACTGCGTTTGCTGCTATGTTACTTTTATTAATCACTGATTTATTACAGTTCTAAAACTGCCTTGAACTGGAAACTGGTACGCCCAAATAGCGGTGTGCTATCTGGTACGCCCCATGTAGCAATCACGTACGAAAATGGGGTGTCTGTATTATTATTTGCCGATGATATGATCTTGTTGGCCGATATACCTGTCGAGCTCCAAAGAAACTTTTAACATTGGAAGAATATTGTAGGGACAGTTTCCTGGAAGTCAATATCCGTCAATAAAACCAAAGTTCTAATTTTTAGAAAAGTGGTAAAATAAAAAAAAGTTTTAGTTTTTTACAAACAAGACCAGATATCGATTTCCAAATCTTACACCTACTTGAACGTACCAGTTTCCAGTTCAAGGCAGTTTTAGAACTGTAATAAATCAGTGATTAATAAAAGTAATATAGCAGCAAACGCAGTAAATCGTATTTTATATAAAACTAAATGCAATGCTTGGCTTACTATATTAAGGCTTTTTAATTCTATGGTGGAGTCTGTCCTGTGAAGTCTGTGAAGTTTGAGCGGTGTGCTATCTAAACGAAATTGAAGTTGTTCAAACCTGCTTCTTTAAGTCGGTGTTTCAGTGGGCAAGTTATACGCCCAACTATGTAGTTAGACGAAAACTAGAGCTCAATAAATTAAAATTAAAATTAATTAAAAGAATTATAAAGTGGTGGTTCAAATTATTGTGTTTGCCTAACAACAAGCTACCTACATAAACTCTGCTAAAATTAGCATGTTCTAAACTGTGAGCGAATAAATAAATTCAATTGATATTCTCAAGTAAGAAATCTTTTAGTTGAAATAGATTGTGAGTGGCTGTGGTTGGAGCAAGATGCTGTTAAGTTAAAGGAATATAAAACACAAATTTTAAAAGCATGTGAAGTAAAACTATTGGCAGAAGACACTGAGTGGATTCTCTGCTCCAGTTACAGCCCAATTTACCAGTAATTAAAAATAATATTAATGTGGAAGATTGTAAATAATAAAAGAGATCAGATTAAATAAAAAAAGAATTATTGGCCAACTGAGGGTTAATAATCCACAATCAGTGATTCTGTATTGCAATGGATCCAAACACTAGTGGAATGGTAATAGTTTGTATGTTATGTAGCGACGAACAGAATGATCTCAGTCATTTTCTGATAAATTGTCCTATTTATAAAGAATTAAGGGAGAAATATCTTAACATCCCTGACTTCCATAACATAACAGATTTAAAAAAAATAAATTCTACTGAAAAAATCAACAAAATAATAAAATTTATGGTGACTGCAGTTAGGTGGAGATCTCTTTTATATCAGTAATCATTACATACTTGAATGCAGCACAATGGTCCAAGCCTAAAACTAGTAACACAATATTATTAACCAAGGTTCATAATCTATTATTATAACTCTTCATTTTATACTTTCTTTTAAGTGATTAAAGTGATGTTAAGTATTCTATCTAGAGTTTTTCAACTTTTGTCTGTTTCTGCATTTGGCCTGCCACCAATCTCTACTGTAATTAGTTTTTATACTTATAAACAGTTTATAAATAAATAAATAAATTACAGTTCTGTGCTGACTGACAGAGGGATCCACCATAATAGACCGGACGTCATACTACAGGACAAACTGAAAAAGCAAGTATATATAGTCGATATCGCTGTCTCTGGTACGCAGAATATTGCAAACAGCAATAGCTGAGAAAAGTAGGATATGGGCAGAACTGACTGAGGAAATTATTGGAGTGTGGCAAGTAGAGAATGTACTAGTGCTTCCTGTAGTAATTTCGAATACAGGTGCAGTTCCAAAATCATTACATGAATCTCTAAAGAAACTGGAACTCCCATCCCCTCTTGTTCCTCTTAATGCAGAAAGCAATTGTCCTGGAAACGTGCCATATCGTCCGATTATTTTTAAAATATAATTGAGCACCCTAAAGTTTAAGCTTGGTACAAAACCCGCACAAACTATGTAACTAGTTATAAAACACTGAAAAAGAAATAATAATAACATATGTACTGGTTTACAAGGACTGGCTAAAAAGCAAAATTAAATTCTTCCAGAGTTCAGACTGCGGTGAAACTTTGATGGATTAGATCTGAGTCTGGATTTTTGTTCTAGACCCGGTTTGTTGTTGTTTCTCTTTGGGGTAGCTACATAGACCCAATGAGGCTTTGGATAGGTAGGATTTGGTCCCTCACCACAAACAAATAATTATAATCTCTCTGGGAACATTTACTCCAGAATCCTTCAGTGTTACTCCAGTCAGAATCCTCCAGCCAAAGCTAGTGCTCCTTATTTTAAAGATTATAATGCTTGACCTGTTCATATTATAGGCTCGCCCAACTTTAGAATAGTTATTTCTTAATCCCACCCATTTGTTGCAGACTCCTTAAAAATTAACAAAAATTGGATTCTTATTGATTTTCTGAATTCTATTCTCTCTTAAAGTTTCCACAATAATAGAAATTAATTTACAAAAATAAATGGAAATTATAAAATCTACGCATTTAATTATATTTAAATTTATTTACAATTGCTATGTTGTAAATTTGAATTTTTTTTATTTATTTATTTATTTTTTTATTATTTTAGATTGACCGTGTTTTAGATATAAAATTTTAATGTTTTTTTTTTAATAACATTTAATTAATTAAAAATTAATCCATTAATTGATTAATGTGTGCAGGTCTCCTTTATTTGGGAATGTTTTATCATTTTATTGGGCATTATTTGAAAGTTACATTTGTTACTATTTCACTTTTATTGAGAAAGACTTCCATAGATCTGATTTTTATCTTCCCCGGGAGAATGAGTGATTCCAATAGAATTGTGAATTTTTTTTATGAAATTTTATTATAGAAAATTAAAATATAAGTATTTTGTACAGCAAATTCACTATCAAGACATTCTTTATATTTTAATTAATAATGAAGCCCGTGATGATGATGATGATAGCCGTGATGAGCATGGCCGATCCTCTTTACTTCAGCATTGAAACCGTTATGTTTATCAGCTGTGTAATGGACTTCTCTGATTGTACCGTCAGATTCATGCAGTGTGTAATATCCTTTGACAATGTCACCTTCCCTGGTCTCATGTTGACTCTTCACGTCACCAGTGTGAGGATCGTGGACTTTGTATTCATAAGTGTAATGGGGCACAGCCTGGAAAATATTCACAGGAAATTAGTTTGCAGGAAAAGTCAGGTAGGTGGAGAGGAAATTGGAAACTAGAAATCGGTACATAGTAATCAATGTGGTGTTCATGGCCGCCTCCAACGCCGTCAAATCCACCTGCATGTCCTAAGGCAGAAACTGTGATTATAGCAAGTGCTGATACCAACATCAAGAACATAGCCTGGAAAAGTAGTCATTCAAATTTTATCATTGAATTGTAAGGACTTAAATGTCTATCAAATTAAAGATAATAAACTTATGTACCTTGTTAGTAGACATGTTTATAATATTGCAGCTGTTTGAACTGTGTGACTCCATCTATATCGGTCACTTGGTATTTATATACATAACCCATACTCTGCTAGAGGATTCGTGGTCCATTGATTATCAAATATTTCTGAGAATATTCTTGATCTGTCACAGAATTTGTATATTATGTCAGAGTTGTTTGATTGTTATAATAATCACTTTGATGCTCAATATCTCCTCAGTAAGGATATACGTATTACCTAGATACCCCATTCTGTAATATTGATAATCAGATTTCTTTGCTCGATCCAACTGAACTGATGGAAGCTATCATCTCCATTTTTGTAAAAATGGACATTTCTACATTTCAACATTTCTATAATCACAAGGTTATCAAAACGCATACTAGAGAGTTGCATGGCGTTAAATCAAACCCTTCTCTTTCACAATAAATTCTTCAAATCTTCTTGAAATTAATTATCTAAATCTAAAGACGTTACACATTTAAATTATGAATTTGACTAAGAATTGAGTGAATAGGTGAGTTCATTGGAAAACGCCTTTGGTATAGCAAGAATATTTAATGACTAGCGGACCACGATTCCTCTCTCAGGGTGAAGGTAGGTGTATAAATACAGAGTGTCCAACATTCCCATTATCACACAATTCAAAGAACTGGAACAATTAACATGTCTGCTAACAAGGTATTACATTGAATTGAATCCGTTATACATTGGCCCTTGCCTTTCTGCTGACAAATCTGAAATTTTACTTTTCCAGGCTATGTTCTTGATGTTGGTATCAGCACTTGCTATAATCACAGTTTCTGCCTTAGGACATGCAGGTGGATTTGACGGCGTTGGAGGCGGCCATGAACACCACATTGATTACTATGTACCGATTTCTAGTTTCCAATTTCCTCTCCACCTACCTGACTTTTAACCTGCAAACTAATTTCCTGTGAATATTTTCCAGGCTGTGCCCCATTACACTTATGAATACAAAGTCCACGATCCTCACACTGGTGACGTGAAGAGTCAACATGAGACCAGGGAAGGTGACATTGTCAAAGGATATTATACACTGCATGAATCTGACGGTACAATCAGACAAGTCCACTACACAGCTGATAAACATAACGGTTTCAATGCTGAAGTAAAGAGGATCGGCCATGCTCATCATGCTCCTGTTTACGGCTATCATCATCATCATTAATGTGGCAATTAACAGTCATCAGTGATAAATAATTGAATAAAATGTTTACTGTATTTTGTGAATATTTTTATAATAAAATTTCGAAAAAGTAATTTAATATTTCTCTTTGAAAGGTTATTTCTGCCTGTTCTAGCTTACCCCATTAAATAATTAGGACAATTTTATGGCATGCGAGCAGAACTAAACTATTGATTTATTAAAAGTATCAGTAAAACATTTGTATACTGCCTTTTATTAATGAAATGACTGAGAATTTTAGAATGTCTTGCGAATGGAATTATGCTTTTCTGATTCAATTCAGCATTCATTTAGTGTATGTTACAAGTTAGAATGTTTCTTTTAAATTGATTTGAAAAATTCAGTAGGAATTTTATTTAGCCTCTGCATGCAATTCTAAAATTTGAAATATCTTCAATAATTTTAATTTTCAAGGCTTTATTTTTTCATAAAATTTGATTCAAATTTCCATTTAATTTAGTCTAGAAAAAAATGTTTATAAAAGAAATGCTGCTTCCTGTTTTTAATTTAATTCCTAAGCGTTTCGGAGTCAGAGCTCATCCTTCAGCAACTTTTTAGAAGGTCCCCTTTGGTTGAAGTCTGTACTGTCTTGCTATTTTCTTCGATATCACTTAATATTTATTTGGCTAAAGCACATAGTCATTGTTTAACTTGAGAGATCCTACCAAAACCCTTTTGTTCTTCAAGAATTATGTTTTCAGTGCGATATTTTCGTTGGATCCCCGGATATCTCCACTATGTCTCTGTTTTTGCAGGTGGGCCAGTTGGTAGCGTTCTTGGACCTCTCTTATTTCCCTATTTGTTGCAGATATCTCCTTAATTCAAATATCTTTTACTCGCTTCTTAAATACATAGTTGCTTAGCGGTTACTATATATATATATATATATATATTTATTTTTTTTTTTTTACAGAATATCACTTATGGAGATCTATCTCTTGAAAGAATAGAGAGAGAGAAAAAAATTGAAAGCAGACAGATACGCCGTAGGCCCTTTTGCATCATCTTCTACGTACACAGAATCTGTCACCTGGGGCTATTTTTGCCAAAATACTTATCTGATATCCATATGTTTATTCAAAAAATGACCACTCTAGACTTTGTTTTTATGAAAAAATAACTATTATTACACTTAATGGTCGCTAGAACAATCTGCAACTATGCAACGGGGCTTCTGTTCCAACTCTTAACATATCCATTCTTTACACTCAAAACCCTTTATTTCTTAGGATGCTTCTGGTTATGTTTCTAATCTGACTATCCACTATATCTTCAAAATTCCCTTTCTCCAGAATTTATGGAAATCATGATTTTTTCCTCTTTCACATTTCCATTCGTCTATTTTACGAGTTAACTTTTCTTTCATTTCTCAGTTGTGGTTTGTACATTGTACTGTGAACAACTGTTTATTAGTGGAGGGTATTTGCTAACACGCTCGTGCCTGACTAGCGGGCCACGTGTGTTCCACTGAGTTTGAACATTTATAATTTAATTTTAATTAATTATTCTCTATTTATTAAAAAAAACATCATTAATTTTCGAGATGGCTACTTAAATGGAGGACATAGTGAATTTAGTGTAGTGAGTCCTGAAATTTCGCGAAAAAAAATGAGATTGAATTACGATCAATCGGATTTTAGGCCAGTTAAAACATCAAATAGATTTGAATCATTATCTGAAACGGACGACAGTGATACTGAGGAGAAGAGCAATTCTACTGTAAAAATAAACAAGCCCTCTTCGATGCATCCATTAGTGATGATTTCGCAATTTAGAGATCATAACAGTATGGTAGCTAAGTTAAAGAAGCATCTGAAAGGTAAACTAGAATTTAATGTAAAAAAAGATAAAGTACTTGTCTACACTAACAATTAAGAAGACTTTTTTTTTTTTTTAAGTATTTAACAGATGCGAAGGTAGAATTCTTCACATATACCCCAAAAACTGAGGTTGGGCCAAAGATGGTAGTTCATCTCCCACCTTTTATCGCCAGAGGAAATAAAAAAATGATCTGAGCTCCAAAGGTTTAGATACTCTAAAAGTAAGCCAATTTTTATTTAAAAATGAACGGAACGAGGAAATGAAGTCCCCAACATTTCTTGTATATTTTAAAATTGGCACTCTAATTAAATCTATAACGGCGATCCATCAAATTGCGCACACTGTAGAGTATCTTGGAGAAATACATTAAAAAAAATTTAGCCACGAGATGTTATAAGTGCCAGGCATTTGGACATATTGTCGCAAATTGTGGGAGAGCACCAAGATGTAATAAGTGTTCAGGTAATGACGAATCTAAGGAATGCCAAGTAAATTATAAAGACGAAAATTTAAAATATGTTAGTTGCGGGGAAAACCATGGAGCATTTGACAAAAATTGCAGAACCTACCAAGCTATTGCTTCGAGAAAGTTAACCATGAATAGAAGGCGTGATATTTCCAATAGCCTAATATCACAACACAATTCAAATTGAAACCACAAGAATTCCCTCAAATTTGTAACCAAGATGAGCCTCTCACCACACCCACTTCGCCAGGTAGTGAAAAAAAGATGAATCTGCAACCTTTTCTGCTTTGTCCTCCTGTGTTAGGGAACTTAAAAATTTAATTGATGTAAGTAAAATTGTTGCCATTATCAAAAGTATGTCTGTCAGGCTTAAAATGTGCCGGGACCCTATAGCAAAACTAATGGTTCTGGTTGAGAGTTTTATGCCCTACTTTGATTAATATGTGTATGAATGATGTAAGTAATAAAAACATTAAATGTATATATTGGAATTGTAACTCTATTAAATCTAAATTCGTTGAGTTAAGTAATGTTATTCAAGAACTTAATATTGATATCTGCACTTTAAATGAAACCAAACTGAACAAAACCGAGAGCATAAAAATGCGTCAGTATTGTACTTATAGAAAAGATAGAAATTCCCTTGGTGGCGGTGTGGCATTATTAATTAAAACAAGTATTGTTCATGAACGGATTTGTCTGCCTAAGTTGGACTCCATTGAAGCCATAGGTGTAAAAATTAAATCGAAGAATAAAGAAATAATAATAGTTTCTGTGTATAGAGGAGGTAGAATTGAGCTCACAAAAAAAGATATAAAACTGTTAAGCTCAGTAGGTAAACACGTTATCATTTTAGGTGACCTAAATGCTAAGCATTATGCTTGGAATTGCCACAACAATAGTAAGTCAGGTGAAAATCTGTATCAATCTGCGTTGAAATACAATTTAATGATTTGTGCTCCGGACACCCTAACGCACTTTCCTCCCTGGCCTCGCACACCTAGTGTACTCGACTTGGGCCTGATCAAAAGTTTACCACTTGTGGATCTAACCAATTTAAACATCCTAAGTTCGGATCATAATCCTATATTAATGCAATAGTTGGTTGACATATCTTATCAGGAGGAAAGAATATATTATAGCACAGTAAATTGGCATCATTTTCCTACTTACATTAACAGGATAATAGAAATTAATCCAAAACTAGACTCTAAACTAGATGTAGACAAAGAAATAAAACATTTCACTGAACTAATCATCGAAGCTACTTCCATCACATCAAATAACAATGCAAATTATTTATACGATATCCCAGTCCACATTAAACTCCCAATTAAATTTGAAAATTATATTAAAAAACAGTATAAACAACATAATTCATTCTACTATTGTAAACTTAAAAATCTATTACAGAATACCCTGAAATTAGGAATAAAATTACGGAGGAATAGTAAATGGCACAAATTTTTAAATGGTGTCAGTGCTAGTAACCGGTTCACTTTGGAAAGTAACAAAATACTTTAAGTCTAGGCAGGAGTGAACTCTCATCCTATTATTGCCAGTAATAGAACTTATGAAACTGCCAGTGAAAAAGCTAACTTGTTCGCTAGCTATTTTCAGAAAGTTTATACTATGCATGCTAATATGGGCAGTCAATATTTTAATGGTTTTGTCAATAGATATTTGTTTGCAATCATCTGAACAACTTGAAGTATGCCCCTGCAGAGTGTAAACTAACTTGCCCTCGTGAAGTAGCTACTATTATTAAAAAGAAACCGAACAAAAAAGCCCCTGGTATGGACAAAATAAGTTATAATATGATTAAACAATTACCGAGGAAAGCTTATGTATATTTAATATATTTATTCAACAAAATGTTTATGTTAGGCTATTTTCCAGATGCATGGAAACACGCCAAAGTGATTATTATTAGTAAACCAGGTAAAGATAAAAGTAAGCTAGAAAATTAAGTGTAGTTTATTAAACTCGCTTAGCAAGGTCTATGAGAATCGGATTACCGCCAGAATAAACGATTTTTTAGAAAGGAAAAATGTTTTAATAAAGGAACAATTTGGCTTTCTTAGAGGTCTCTCTAGCCCAGCCCAGCTATCCAGACGTATTCGTGAATTACAACAAAAGAAACATACAGGGATGCTGCTTATTGATGTTGAAAAAGCTTTTGACAGGTTTGGCATACCAGTTTGCTATTTAAAGTAATTCAGTATAAACTTTCAGAATATTTGATTAAAATCGTACATTGTTATTTATCTAGTAGGACGTTTGCAGTTCACATAGAACAATAGAGCTCTGATGCTCGAACTGTGTATGCTGGAGTCCCGCAAGGGTCCGTGCTCGTTCTTCCTTTATATAAATGTTCCTTCTTTTATATAAATGATATACCAAACTTTAGAAATAATAAAATAGCGCTATTTGCTGATGATGCAGCCATATTTACTAGCTCTTGACGAATAGATGCAATAGCAAACAGGTTGTCAAAATGCCAAAAACATAAGTAGATACTTTCAAAAGTGGAAGATAAAGCCAAATTTGAGAAAGTTTGAAGCTATAATTTTTACAAAAAAAATGTCTACAATATCTACCAATGTAACTGTGGAAAATACAGTTATTCCTTGGTCACCTTCTGTTACATATCTTGGGGTCCAACTTGACCTTCACTTCCCAGTTTAGGTCATTATTCCTTGGGGCAAGTTAACCTTCACTTCCCATATTAATATGCTGGTTAATAAATCCAAAAAAGCGATAAGACGCTGTTTCCGCTTCTTTTAAGTGATTCAGGCCTTTCTGTAGAAAATAAGTTGCTGATTTATAAAGTTTCCATCAGGCCATTTCTATATGCTTGTGAAAGCTGGAGCTCCACTTCAAGTACAAATTTCAGAAAAATACAAATTGTGCAAAAACAAAATTTTAAGGCTTGTGCTAGTGCCCCAAGATATACAAAAATAGATGTATTGCATGTTAAACTGGATCCACCTCTAATTAAAGACTTTATTATTAATAAATATAATTAACAAACTTTCGGCCAGTAATGATGAATTAATAGCCAACACAGGAATAAATGATATTGTACATGCCACCCGCCACAAACTTATCAAACACAACTTAGTTTAATTACAACAGCCAGCGCTTAGTGTAAGGTATTTTATAAACATTTTTCCTTGCAAAATAAATAGGTTTTATACTACAAAATGTCATTAATATAAGTAAAGTCTATGGATAAAGTTTAAGAACTGTAACCATTGTAAATATTTTGAGTAGCTAAATAAAATCAATCAATCAAATCTTTCATTTCTGGTGTACTTCAATTAATTATTTAAATATGGTAACAAACCATAAGATAATTGTTTAAAATTAATAAATCATGAAATTTCAGTAATATTATTCAGAACAATAAGTCAGAACAGGTGTTGAAGTGAAGTTATTGCAGGATTACGTATTTGTAAGCGAGATAAAATTAATTTGCTTGTAGAATGCCCGGAGGATCACAATTAACTCTCATGACATAGGCGGACAAACGCTTGGGCAATATCTAGTAAGTAGAAGGGGAATACCACAGCTTCAACTCAGAAGCGAAAACAGCAGTGATGAGCCACAGAATCCGAATCCGTTGGGAAGTTAGATTCTTACTGGGTGCAACATTTAAAATAATTATTTTCGGTTAATAGAATAATTGAATTATTAATTAATTTTAATAATAAATAGATCGAGTGATTGATTGATAGTTTTAAAAGCAATATGGAGGAAGATCATAGCATGAATTATCATGTTGTAGAAATTGATATAGTTTAATTATTAGATTAGCTGACTCTCAGAACAGCTGTTTTCAGAACGTAAATTTAATCATGCCTAATCTGCGATTACTTGATTGATTTTTATCTTCTGTCCAGATTTGTTGAGTTTGTATATTCTGGGTTGCATATTTAAAGGATGTAACTCACTTCTTATTGTACTTAAATATCACTTCCTTTACTATTATTATTTTATTTGAAATATACAACTGCAAGAAGCTCCTGCAACAAATGACAAAAGGAGACGTGAGAGGAGTCATCATCAAGTGGTGACTGTCCAAGTTCGTTTACTGACCTTCATCGCGCGGCCAGCGTCGCCTCAGTCGTCGAGAGGGGTTATCAGGAATGGACAAACTGAGAAATGCTGAAATTGAAATGTTGAGTTGTAGCGAGTTGAGATTAAGTCTTTAACAAATGGTTTCTTTGAATCATTATGCATCGTTCTGTTAGAATTTTGGATTGTTAAATTTGAAGGAGGTTTATATTACAATGCTTGCTGATCCTATATTTCGAGACTGTAAATCCAGATAAGTTACAGAAGTACGTTGTATATCAGAACACTGTTGTTTAATGTCAATTACTAGTGGTAACGGTTTTTCAATTCTTGTCTTTTGTGCCTTCTGTGCAGATCCCACGTCAGTCGCTTGTCGTTATCAGCATAGAGTTAAATGGCATCGAATGTATAACTGTGCAAGGAAATGCAAACTGATAAATGTATACGTGTGGGTGATATCATTTCAATGTTTACTAACATTCTGATTAACAATTAAATCGTGAAAAGGGTTTTTTTTATATCACAGTTTTCTAATTTTTCAAATACATCTTAAATTTATAAAGCAGTATCACATTTTCATAGAAGTTATCAAATTCTTTACTTTTTATTTTATTTTTTTAATAATGCCCGTGAGGATGATGATAGCCATAGACAGTAGCATGATGAGCTTGGCCGATCCTCTTTACTTCAGCATTGAAACTGTCATGTTTATCAGCTGTATAGTGGACTTGTCCGATTGTACCGTTAGATTCATGGAGTGTATAATATCCTTTCACATGGACCCCTTTCCTGGTCTCATGTTGACTCTTCATGTCACCTGTGTGGGGATCGTGGACTTTGTATTCGTGTGTGTAATGTGGTACAGCCGGGAAAATATTTTTAGAGGAAGTTAGTTTACTTATTAATGTAGCTCTCAGTTAGTTTACATATTAATATGTCTCTCAGTTACTTTACATATTAATATGGCTCTCTGTTAAAAGTGGAAATTTTTGAAGATATGAATTTTATACATAGTGATCAACGTGATGCTCATATCCGCCTCCAGAAGCACCATAGCCGCCTCCAGTATCGCCAAAACCTCCTCCATGCTCTAAGGCTGTCACTGAGAGGACAGCAAGTGTTGATACCAGCAACATCATCAAAATAAGAAAATTTCACTGACCACGTATTTTGTTTCTATGTTTGAGTCGCACAAATGGGATTCAGGTGGGAAATATAGAACTTTATCAATATTACCTTATTGACAAACATATTGGTTTGAAATTGTTTTACTCTTTTCTTACTGACAGACTACAGTATTGAATTCAACCATGCATTTATATATCTACATTTGTACCTAGAGGATACTCGCTCTGGTGAACTCTACTTTTACTAAACTAAGTATTTATTTTAATACATTCACAATACTTCAATAAAGTTTTCATCATTTCTTTATTTTCTCAAAGTATTAAAATAATCAAATTTTGTAGATTGAGTTTACATTGAGAAAACCATGGTTTGAGCATCCTTAGTGCGAAAAAACAAATATTATGTAAGAAACGAAAAATTTACACGCAATCTCTTACTGCAATTAATATAATATAATTGATAACAATTTATTGAAGAATAAAGTTTAACAAATATTCAGTTGGCTTTGCCATTAAAAAAGATGATCAGGATTATACCGTATCACTTAAGTGTGATTTGTGTTGCAGCCTATTCTGTCTCAAGCAGTAAATTTTGGAGCGGCAATTTAAATTGTAACCTAAAAAGTCATTTTTTTCCAAAAAAATGTTTCAACTAGAACTGAAATATATTGATCTGTACATTCAACATTCCAAGTTTAAAGGAAATTGTTTAAGCCGTTTTCAAGAAAACTCGAAAAACAATTCGGCCCAATTTCCAGATTTTCTTCAAATTTGGAACTGTAGCAGCAGTGCTTGTTTGAATCCTAAATATTATTATATAGGTGGCAGAATCATAAATTTTACAAAGTAGTCGTTCCAAAACCCCCAGAAAATCAACTTTCCCGGCAAAAATTTTAAAAACACAAGGTTAGGCGTTTACTTTGGAGGCAGTATACGAAATTTAAAGAAAATCGTTGGAAATCTATTTTAGAAAATGGCGGAAATTTGAAAAAAGCATTATGTAAAATCGCACTTCCTGTTGAATGATTTTAACCGAAACCTTCATATTACTGAGATTGTGGTACCTAAAGGGAATACCAAGTTTGAGCTTCCCGCTAATTTTCCTTTTTCAGATATTTTGTTCACATACAAATGTTTATGTTCTGCTATGTACTTAGTAAACAGCCCAGAGTATTTTTGGGTCACAGACAAAAATTTATTAATGTCGTGATTTAAAGGAACTGCAACTTTAAGTTGTCCTCTAAAACGGTAGTTCTGTAAAATATACGGTCCTCTCACTTATAAATATATTAAGGTTTTCTAAATACAATGTAAAAAAATCTGCTACCGACAGTTACGGATAAGATTTCTTAGTTTTTTGCATTTATTCTAAACTGGGTGCAACGCTTTTCTATAAATTGGAGTATTAACTATATAATGTAAACTTATTGTTTTTATTCGAAACATATTCCGGAAATATTTATTTCAGAGGATCAACGGGAGTGCATCGTTAGCCTAACAGTAAACTCGTCAAATTTGATTGGGAACTGACAGAAGGGCTTAGCGGGTTTTAACTGCGAAAGATTAGCAAGGGTATTCCACACGTATAGGTATGAGTGTAAACTAGCATAATTACAAGTTCATAAAGGGCAAGACTTTTGTCAATCAATAATCCTACAGATGAACGGATGCTTTCGCATGGCCAATTCGTTAATGCTTTCGGCTTACCGGTAGAAACTGTTCCGGTGGATTCTTTAATGGTGTTGAATGGAGATTCCTGAATACTATTATCGAGTTGACCCGGGCTGTGAATGACAGAAACAACTTATGAAAACAATGACTTATTGGCGAACATACTTAACTCTCATTGTTAAGCCCAAGTCTTATGGTTTTGATTTTGCAGTAATTTTTTCCCTTCCCCCACCACAAAAAATGTTTAAATATTTTGCAAAAAAAAATACTTATGCATAAAAATCGATCTATCATTCAATAAAAACAACGTAGATTCCACGTGTAATTCTTTAATGATTTAAGAACCTGACATTAAAAATTGATAATGAAGTCATTATTAAATTGATAAACAATCTAGTACAGCTTTTCAAACATATTTTCTTTATGATTCTGCAATTATTACTAAGAATTTTCTTGCAAATATTTAACGTTCATTGGACCATGGATCCCCTATGATAATGTTACGTTTTTATATAAATACGAAATAACAGACATGCTCAGTATCTTACAACTCTAACAAGTGGGTTAATAACGATGTCTGCCAACAAGGTAAGAGAAATAAGACTTCTATTGACTTAATGTGTACACTTAGTGTCACTAGTGATAAATTTAAATTTTATGATTTTTCAGTCTCTGTACGTCTTATTACTAGTATCAGCTGTTGCTGTACTCTCAGTTTCAGCTTTAGGCCATGGAGGCGGTCAGGAACACGTCGATTACTATGTACGGATTTTTTTTTTTTTAATTTTTACGATTGTTCCCTTTCCGTTACATAACAAGTAACTAAACTTACTGCAACTATTTTTCCAGGCTGTACCTCATTACACGTATGAATACAAAGTCCACGATCCACACACTGGTGACATGAAGAGTCAACATGAGACTAGGGAAGGTGATGTTGTCAAGGGATATTACAAACTGCATGAATCTGACGGTACAATCAGAGAAGTCCACTATACAGCTGACAAACATAACGGTTTCAATGCTGAAGTAAAGAGAATCGGCCATGCTCATCATGCTCCAGTCTATGGCTATCATCATCATCATCATTAATGTGGCAATTAACAGTCATCAGTGATAAATAACTGAAGGAAATGTTAACACTATTGTTTGCTGTATTTTGTGATTGTTTTTGTAATAAAATTTTGGAAAAGTAATTTAATTTCTTTTTGAAAGGTTATTTCTTCCTGTTCTAGCCTACCGCATTAAATAATTGGGACGATTGTATGGCATCCGAGCCGAACTAAACTACTGATTCATTAAAAGAATCAGTACAACTTCTGTCATATTCTCTTTTATTAATGAAATGTCTGAGAATTTTCGAATGTCTTGCCGAATGGGAATTAGGCTTTCCTGATTCAATTCAGCATCATTTAGTGTATGTTGTAAGTTAGAATGTTTCTTTTAAATTGATTTGGAAACATGTCTATGGAATAGTATTTGCCTGTCTGTCTGTGATTGTAAAATTTGAAATACCTTCATTAATACTAATTTTCAAGAATTTATTTATTTATTAAATTTGATTCAAATTTCCATTTAATTAGTTTAGAAAAAAATGTTCAAAACAGGAATCTTACATCCTGTGATAACATAACTTCCTAACCATTTCGGATTCAGCAACTTTTCAGAAGGACCTCTTTGGCTGAAGCCAGTTTTGTCCTGCCATTTCCTCGGTATCACTTAATATTTATTTGGCTAAAGCATTATAGTCATTCTGTAGCTTGGGAGATCCAAAACCCTATTATTTTGTTCTCCAAGAATTATTATGTTTTCAGAGCAATATTTTCGTTGGATCCTTGAATAACTCCATTATGTTTTAGGCGGATGAGTGAGATGGTAGTACTCTTGGACCTCTGTTATTTACCGTCTTTGTTGCAGATAACTTCTTGATTCAAATATATCTATTACTGCGCTTCTCAAATGCATATTTGCTTACCGGTCATATATAAAAGCAGACAGATACGCCGTACGACCCTTTTGCATAATCTTCTACGTACACAGAATCTGTCATCTGGGTCTATTTTTGCCAAAATACTTATCTGATATCCATATGTTTATTCAAAAATGACCACTCTAGACTTTGTTTTTATGAAAAAGTAATTATTATTACTGTCATGCTCAGAACAATCATGCTCCTGTCTATGGTTATCATCATCATTACGAACATCATTATTAATTTATGTTCTAGGGTATACAATTGAAACACTATTTATTGGTTTATACTTTTGCTAAATGAATTTTAAAATGATGGAATAATTCTGCATGGTTTTTACTTTTTGTTTGCCCTCTTGGGTATACTCCGTGGGAGACATTGACTGTACACTTTTTCAGCGATCTTTGAAGTTTCACCAATCAGTCTTACGTATATACCTCCATAAACTAACCTTCTACCAATCATACGATATCCATCAAGACTGCAGAAATAGTTGATGTATACAACTATTTGGATTTAGCAAACTCTGTGGCAAACCCAACTCAATATCGCATACACCACAATCACAATTAGATGTATATACACGGAGTAGTTATAATGTTAAAGTCCATTGCGAACCTAACGATCACTTGTGGCTCCCTTAAACTGGTCAATGTTTGTATGTGAGTCAATTCAATGAGTAAAGAGGCAAAAAATTATGGTTTTAATGTGGTGGAATGAATAATACATTTTGTTACTGCCGACTGTAACAAATTTTATGTCTATCTTCGTTGCTGTGAAACTTGACGTCAGTTTACTCGACTGGTTAATATAATCACACATACTGGTTGATGTAATCACACAGAAAGAAATCTGATTGAGCGAAATCCTTAGTCTAATTGTTCAAAATTTCAAACGTTCATCACCCAGTATGGGGTGGGTTAGCAAACTTTTCATGAATTAGATTTTGAGTTTTTTGGATTTTTCTCGAAAACGGTTACAAATATTTTCTTTAAACTTGGAACAGTTGCTGCATGGATAGAAACGTATCACATTTTTCTGAAGAATTGATTTCAGAGAGGTACTGGAGGACTGTAAGATAGTTTAAATTTAGATTTGCGGTAGCTTTCTTGGTTTTGACATAGAGTGGTGCCCCACAGCTCCACATAAGGCCGCTCCAGGTATACATGTAAAATCCCCACCACCATATTTATGGCCAGCCGAACTTTTAACTGAATACGCTAAGTTGTCAGCATTGTGAAATATATTGCAGTTACGTTTATATAGCGTTTTGTTCATAAAAATAACATTTTTTTTTTTTTTTTAATTAAGGCGCGTCAACATCTATGGTCATTGGCGCCCAGAGCCCTCAGTGCACTGTCGGCCTCCGGACATTTTTGATTTTTTTATTATCTTTATGGGAAGTAAAGAGTAATTATCTGGCGGGAAAATATTTAATATATTTCAGTTTATAATTATCATTGTTTTTAGTTGCGACCTTGCTCTCGTAATGAAATATTACGTTTTCCACAATCGTAAATACATTGTTGCAGCGATTGAAAATATGAAAATTATAGTCCTATTTTGCACCTATTTTATCAAGAGTAACGTTTGGAAAAAAGAAGTTCAATTTTATAATGATTTATACGTCTCTCTGGAATCAATGCAAGAAGGTTATATAAAACCATTTACTTTTGCGAAAAATAAAAGAGAGTTCCAACAAAATGTCTAATTCAGTCATCACAATACGCGCATGCGTACCGCACATGGTAATCAGAAATCAGTCAGCACCTAATCATAGGGAAGGGATTAGCTAAGTGGTTAGCGTATGGACTCCCACGCGGGGGACCCAGGTTCGAGTCCAACTGTGTGCTACCCTTAGATTTTTTCTTCCTATGAGCCACTACAGCTCACTGTCCGGTGATGGACAGTGTTGTCTGTAACGAGAGATCACTGTCGGAGGCCGGCAGTACACTGAGAAGGCTCCGGGCGCCGATGACCATAGATGTTGACGCGCCTTAAATTAAAAAGAAGAGCACCTAATCAGAAACTGCTTGCTGGAACAAACCTAATATCTCTTACTCCTCCTTCTATTAAGAGGAAGTATTGCGATCATGTCAAATTTTTGAAACTGAGTGTTCACTGGAGTGACCCCTGAGAAGTAGGACAAAACATGATTTTTAGCGTAAATGTGTGTGAACAAAAATCTCAAAAACGAATCGTCGCAAGAAGCTCAAACTTGGTTTGAACTTTCTGCGACTTCCTCTTTTTGATTTGGATTTCTGAACCTCAAAACAGATATTTCTGGTGAAACCTCGATATCGAAAATTACACTTTTAGACCAGTAAGAGTAATTAAAAATGTACGAAATAAACAGCTGATTAAACGTTCCAGAGAGTAACGATAAAGATTTAATTTCTGATTAAGACTCTTTTGTAGTCATTAAAGTAGCAAATAAGTGACGAAAAACAAACCATGTTCTCAGACAGTCCGGCAACACTGGTCGGGCCAGATATAAACTGTTGTGAAAATTAGGTAACTAACACCATAATGGGAAATACATGACAAGTCAACTTTTCTCACAGGTCCTTTATTAAGTCATTCTCTTCTGTTTTTCGGTTAATTGACTATGTTCTGGAAAAAGACAATGTTCATAAGGTGAAGACATAATTTATTATTGTATTGTATTTCAGACGAAACGTCGACAAGATTCCGGATGCTACTATCGTCCGATATAATCCGATCAAATTTAATAATTATAATACACACTGTGCGGCTTCATACTAATCATATCCTTAAAATTTCGATCTAGCTTCGATCACCAATTAATAATTACTTAAGCCAACAGATTATAAGTAACAATATACGTTAGTTTAAAGAGATATCTGTTCTGTGCCATAGATTTAAGTTTAATATCACCAATGTTTATGGATTATAGAAATGTTTATGATTATAGTGATGTAAATAAAGTTTCAGCAACATTAAAACATAATTTTCAGAGATGTTCAGCTCAATAAAGGAGCTCAAACATTTCATAGCATATTCACAGAATTAAAATTAGAATTGGGGGGATAAACATTAAATCAGTAACAAAAATATTAAATATTTCATGTCAGATATTATGAAAGTTAGGGGAGAACTTCTGAGCCTAACTATTCAGTTGAGAGACCGGGTGATTAGTAAAAGTTTGCATTGTGTAATATTTTAATAACAGAGGATTTTTATGATTTTGTGAACTGGATATGTCCTACATGACTCAACTAAAATCGGGTAATAGTAAACCGAACTACAAAATAACAATAATAATAATAATAATAATATATATTTCAGAAATGTACAAATAAACTTCTTTTTTTGGTACAACATATTATAGGCAATGGCTGCAGCCGTCTGCTAGAGTTCACTGATCGTTATAAAAACACAAAGCATATTCAAAAAACATTTTACAAATAAAAAAGAAAAATACATAAATAAATAAAAAGGTACATAGTATAAATGAAGGTACAAAAAAAACTGAAAGTAATCTTCTAAGCATTAATCAAAGAGAAAATAAGACAAAGTAAAAAAAGGAACTGATAATAATTATGCTAACAGGTAAACTAAACTAAACTAAAAATCAGAGATCCAGTTATATCTTGCTTTCAAAGCATGGCGAGCGTAGCGGAGAAGGGGCCGAGGATGGGTCCGACCTGTTAGGAAGGATACAATTTCCTCTCTAGAAAGCGTACGCTTGGAGAAGTAAAGGAGACGAAATTCAGCTAATAAGGGACACTCTCCCAAAAAGTGGTAAACTTCCGCACGAGAACCACTATTACACAGGGAGCACTTTTCCAGCTCTAGTTCCAAAACCAGGGAGAAATTGTATCCAGCCTATAATTTAGGTAAAGAAGCTCCACTCTTAACTTGAAAAGCCACCGCATTTCCAAGAATGAAAGGTCATCAGAAAAGGCTGAAGAAACGCGATCCCTGCCCATAGATGTTAAGTGGCTGCACAGAACAAAACGATCAGACATGATTGCGCGTCTCACAGATTCCTGCAAGCGAGATTCCCTCATGCTCTCTCCAAGTAAGGCAAACTGAGTGGGCCAAGTTTGTAAGTTAAGCAGGGAGTCATTAAAGGAACATGAGTTACACTGAAAAAGAGTAAGCCAGTGTTTGAACCAATATATTTTTCTGTCAATTATTTTGAGGGCCAGTATCTTAGGGAGTCTGTGAGATGGAAGAGATAACACCTTGACACAGTATCTTAGATGGAGGTTAAGGGTATAAACTTCGAATGGTTCCAAAGCACTCTCTAACGACAATATATAGTTGGGAGTCTGTATAGGTAACGCAAACAATTTCTTTATAAAAAATCTTTGATGTTGCTCTAACACCTCATAAGCCTGAAATCCCCAAATCTGAGCCCCATAGCAGGCAATTGCTCGAGACACACACTTAAAAACCTGATATTTAGCTGATAGGGGGAGATTTTTATTGAGAATAAGATTGTGCCAAACTCTATTTAATCCCTGTTTTGCCAGTGAGACTTTTTCCACAAGATGGGGAAAGAAGGTAAGACGGGGAGTTAACGTAACGCCAAGGTATTTAAATCTGTTTACAATTTCAATTTGCTGTCCGTTATAATCCCATTTCTCGGAAGAAGCGAGTCTGCCCCCTCTTCTGAAGATCATAATTTTTGATTTCGATAAATTAACCGAAAGGTTCCATTGATCGCAGTAAGCCTCCAAGATCCTTATATTCCTTTGAAGGGCAATTGGATTATCAGCTAATAGAACAATGTCGTCGGCATAAAGCAAAATCTTTATTTTCGTATTGATAACAACTACTCGACCTTCCAAAAGCGATGGCAGATCATCCACAAATAAGGAAAACAAAATAGGGCTGAGTAGACAACCTTGTCTCACGCCGGAACCAACCGTAAAGAATTCTGAAATCGTATCCGTACCACGAACTGAGGAGGCAGCAAAGATGTATAACCTCCTCAGAATACCCACAAATTTAGAAGAAATGCCAAGGTTGAGTAGCTTTAAAAACAAAGAAGAATGGTCCACCGTATCGAAAGCTGCCCTAAAATCAACGAAGAAGCAATACAATTTAGATTCCTTCTCCGACAGTTTAAGACTAATTAAGTTTGTTAGAACAAATAGATTATCGATTGCAGAGTAACCTCTTCTAAAACCCGCCTGAAATTCGCTCAATGAGTCATTCTGAATTACAAATTGTTCCAAGCGGCGGAGTAGTAGAGAGGAGAATAACTATGCCAAGGAATCCAAACACGAAATTCCTCTATAATTTGCCACATCGTTAATATTACCATGCTTGTAAAGTGGAAAGATCATTGACTTACCAAACGATGGAGGAACCTCACCAAGTTCAAAGCAATAATTAAAGAAAGCTAAAAGTCGTTCCTTAAAAACTAAAGGGGCAAATTTATAGAACTCGGTGGCACACGATCAGGGCCAGGGGCCTTTTGCGCTTAAGGTTAGATATTAAAGAAAGCTCATCAAGGGTAAATGGAGAGTCCAGAATAGGAGAGGAGATGAAAGGCTCAGGATAGGAGGAAAGAGAAAGCAAAGGAGGGTTGAGAAGAGACTTAAAATGAGAGACCAACTTGTCGATAGTTATATCACTGCCCAAAACAAAGTGCTTTCTACGAAATCGGTTTACTAAACTCCAAAATTGTTTGGAGTCCCTAATGGCTCCAAACATTTGACAGAATGAAGAAAAATATTCTTTTTTCTGGGCGTCACACAACTTCACATAATCTTTTTTAGCAGTGAGGTAGGCATCTTTTGCAATCCTTGAGTTGGTTTTTCTGAACAGGTTAAGACATCTGAATGATTTTCTCCTGGCTTGCAAACAACGATAATTGAACCAAGGGTTTTTCTGAAACTTTTTAATTATAGAAAAAGTAGGGGTCGAGGAAGGTCAGGATTTTTTATTACAGTCGGTAAGAGCATCTGCATAATCTTGAAGATTAGTAGGATAATAACTTATTGAACCAAGGGCCTGTTCAAGATTAGTGCAGTAAACATCTTTGTCAGAATCTTTCCAATTTAATTGAGGAATTAGAGGTAATAGATTACTATTAATATTTAACTGGAATTTAATAGAAAGTGAAATCGGTAGGTGATCAGAGAAAGTCTCTTGCAGGATGGTAAAACGCTCCACAACGGGTAAACAGTCAAAAGATGCACAACAAAGTTCGTTTACCGAACAACCCACGGGAGCAACAAAGGTGAAGTCTCCTTCTCGATCTCCAGCAAAACGACCATTCAAAATTACGAGATCGTTATCATAACAAAAATGTATGAACTTAGAACCAATATTATTCAGGAAGGCGTCTTTAGAGGTTCTTGAGAGAGAACAGTGAGGATTGTTGGATACTAAGTCGTCTGAAAGAAGCTGGGAGTTGCCTATCCGAACATTAAAATCCCCCATTAGGATAATTTTACCAGTAAAATCAGAATCGAAGGATTCATAAAGTGTTGTGAAATCTTCGTCCCATTTATTACAGTTTAGATAAACAGGTAATAATGTGATGACCATATCATTTTGTCTTAAGCGAATACCCGGAAGCCCCGTCATTGTACAAAAATATGGATTACCCAGCGAGCGCTTCACACCACACAACTTGCCACCACTAGCTCTGCCATATTTGGATACTCTGATAGCCGGTTCCCAACTTAAATAATATTCTGGAAAATAATGATTATAATAACTGAACGAATTTTCCATTACAAATGTTTCTAATAAGATAAAAATATCAAACTTTTTTAATAAATTCAAAAAAGCAATAGGATAGTTATCAATTTTGGATCTCAGGCCCGAAATATTGTAACTAATAATGGAAATAGAATTAAAAGTGGAACTTGAAGGTTTAGCAGAAAAACTCTTCTTACAGACGGCAAGATGATTTCAAGAAGATGAAGTGCGTGCTGGAGTGCTATATGAGGTCGGTTGCGAACTTCGTTGGCCAACAGAGGAGAAATAGTCCTTAGCTAGAGAATTCATTCGCAATGCCTCGATGAAGTCAGAAAGATCACTCTTCACCAAGTCCGTAAGTTTCCGCGTGGCATCCTCACCAGAGAAACGTAGACCTTCTTCGCCAGACCAAGTAAATTTGCAGTTTTCAACTATCAAATATCTCGAGCGAATCCTTACATTAAGATGAGGGTTACATCTCAAAATTTCCCTTTTTAGTAATAGAAATTTACCAACCGAACTACAAAATATATCCATCTAATGGTATATTCAGCACGACACACAAAAGTGTTACAATTAACGACAAAATATGTACCTAACATGATTAATTAAGGGGTTTTAACGACAGTTGATATACTGCAGCAAATTACATTTTTCCGTACAGAAAAACCTAGTTTTAATTTATTTTATCAATGTAATTCTTAGGTTTAGCTGCCTTTGCTGTCAGTATTCCAGATAATTACACAATAAATAATGTAGCGACAAGTTGTGGCTAGTCTTACTTGACTCGTTCAATCTCTCTCTTTCGGCAAAAAAGAATTATTATGAGTAAAGCCAGTACCTAAAGAGTCGGTCTATAGTCCATATCGGCTATCTTAATGAATTTCTATATAACTATTGTCTCTGTAGTTAACTCTAACTCTAGCTACAATACTGGAAACGCCTAAGATTCATGTAGTAGGCGTCTTACTAAACAACATTAATTATTTATTTATTTGTATTTTGTGATTAAAAAAAACTGAAGACAAGAAATTCAAGTATGGAAATGAAGTAAAAAAAAAAAAAATTACGTATCTTGTTCTATCTATAAGTATATTAATTAATTATGGACAACAAAAACTAGGTGCACGTTCAAGTTGACAGTGATTTCGTTTTTTTCTTTAAAAAAAAAAGATAGCAATTTTTGGCTGTAATCATTATTATGATTTAGGATGGACAGATGATTTAAACTAGCCCATCAATCTACAGACGATCTCTAGCGATTATTAAATAAACAACTTTTCTCAACAAGGAAGTTTAACTTGATGTTTTTAAGTGATTAAGATTATCTAGGTCAAACGTTCTAAATATAGTGGCTCTTTATCTGGAAAGCATTTTTTTAATTAATAGGTCACTTCTGAGCTAAAGTTTAAAAAAGATTACGTATAATTAAGCCTACCATAGCAGGCTAAGATTATCAGTGGAGCATGGCATGATCTGTGGGCGCTGAGTATGACGAACATGTCCATATTGCTCAAATAAAATCTGGTGTGAAACACTCACAAGTCTTTCTCATACTGCCGTTATTACAATGATAGACAAAATGACAAATTTGCTTGAAACTTCAAATTTTACTCTTTTGTCTGAACAGAAATAAACAGTAGACAAGTGCCAACCAGATCGGTAGTGCAAGTGATTATATTGAAGTCCAGGAGTGAAAACCTATAACATGGAACCAATCTAGTATTTAAACATTTGATATTTAACGCCAAACGCAGAACTGCCTACAATTCCTTTTTTTTTTTCGAAAAAGTTACAAAAAAAGAGATCGGTATTTATCTGGGCATCTAGAATTCCAAATTTAAAGAAAATCGTTATAGTCGTTTTTAAGAAAATTCTAAACAAATAAAATAACGTATTCAGTAATAGGTTAACCCACTTAGTCTTGACCGATTTTCTTCAAATTTGGAAATCCACCAGTGCTTCTAAGGTATTGTAATATTACAAAAGATTGTATAAACATGTATGAATTGAAGTGGCACTTTAGAAGAAAACTTCCCTCAAATCCTTCCAAACAATTTTCCCGCGAAAATGTTAGAAATAAAAATGGTAGGTATTTATATGCGTAGATAGTATGCAAAGTTTGAAGAGAATGTTGGAGATTGATGGATTTTACCCGAAACCATGCTGTCAGATGCGGTAATTACCTAACCATTTATATTTAGTACTGTCAGGGGATCCAACAATTTGGTTTTTGATCACAATCAGTCAACCGAATGTAATTCTTTAATTAATGGATTTTTCATTGTTTTGCGATTTTCCCGAAAACGGCTCCAACGCTTTTCTTTAAATCTTGTGTATACAGGTAGATCTATGGCTTTCATTTGAATTTTTTTTCCAAGAAAATTCATGTAGGAGGGGGCCTTGAGCTGGAGGGGTTGTTTTCCTCAAGTGTCATTTCAGTTTGTTATACTATTCCATCATCTATATAGTGACAATTACAATAAACTGTAATTCCGAATTTGCTGAAAATCGGTTTACCGAAATGCAACTTCACTTAGCAGTTGTATAAGTTTTTTGCGACTCTCTCCATAAAGACATTCACGGGTTTCATTAATCTTGCTATAGCATATGAACCAATCATTTTTGTTTAAAAAATTTTCCGAGTAAATTTATTCAAGGGGCGTTCTAGTGGAGGGAAAGTTATGCTTCGTTCCTCTAAAGTGCCATTTCAGTTTATTGTCTATTTATTGACTCTCTCAACTATATAATACTAATTAAAAATTAATGTATTGCCAAAATCCGATTCTCTCAAAAGGACACTTTTTATTAAACTTGGGCTATTAACTTACAGAGTATACAGAGTATTATCAATGTTATTTATTATTATCATTGTTTGGAACTTTTTCCCTCAAAAATTGTTATTAGAGATATTCTGATGGGGCTGGAAGGTGATGCTTCCTCAGAAATTGTAGGATTGTAGGATTTCTTGTGACAAACTTGGAATCGTAAGTATGTACCTGATTCCCCAAGTTGTAGTACGAACATCTCATCTGTTTCTTTCGTAATCTCAAGCTAGTTTCCTCTGATGGACTCACAACCAAGCACTGGGGGATTCTTTTCTTGGAATTCCTTGGGAGAATTATCAGCACCGTGGAAATATCACGACCATCCTTCAATTTTCCACCCTAGATACTTCCTTACAATTTGTGGTCTTTTGATCTTCAACAATGGATTGGAAGTGTAATTAACTCCTTATTTTTTGTCTTCCTCCTATGCCTATTGTTCCATCAGTAGGAGAGATGTAGTTCATTGATAGGGCTGATGTAGGGATGAGTGGGGAGCATAATGAGTCCTTGCGGCCTCTACTTCCCTTGGTAGGCCTCGACCTCTAGAATAGAATAGAACGAGTAGAATACACTGGCTCCTTTAGTAAAAGGATATCCCATGCTCAGAATTTCTGAAAACGATTTACAAGAGCTGAAATTCTGAAAGAATTTGAAACCAATTTGTTTTAGACTTAATATGATTTTGAATTAGGACAACAACTGCGGGACATAACCGTCTACTGTGTTAGAGAAATTAAGTCGTAATGCGTTGGAGGATCTGATTGTTAAATTAATGGGTCTTTGAAATTACATTCAAAAAAGAACTTAAGGAAATCACTTTAATTAGGTTAACTGTTTTATTGATTACGTTAATTTTCACATTAACATCAGCTGATTATCTGTAATTGTGTTCCTCCAAATCTCACGTCCTCATGTTATGTGATCAACTTATTTAAGATTACTTACATCATAGTATTCATCATCATTCCTGTAGTAAGCTAATTTAGGTCAGCCTCTTATCGGTGCCAGTGATAAAGCAAATTATTATCAGTAATGTCTGTGAAACAATTACTTTTCTTGTTTTAATTAACCAGTCAAGTTCGAAAAAATATGATATACCTACTCTAGTATGGAAGCCTTCCAGCAAAGAGAAAAACGCTTATGCCATTCACTGATCGAGCTCTATTCCCTTCAAATTTGAACTCTATTCCGCCAATAAACGACAGCATTGAAGCGAGAGTGCGTAATTGGATTCCACCGTCTGTTCCGAACATGGCACGAACTTAAAGAACTGAAGTACAAGTAATAAAAGTTAGGTTTTTCTCTTTTTACTTTCTCTCCTACCAGTGGTAAGAGGAAGTATTGCAATCTATCAAATTTTCACCGGAACTACACGTTTTCAGGCCCTCTGCGTATTTTGAGGTCCGCTAAATATGTAGGTATGTAGAATATTTCAAAAACGAAAAGTCGCGGTAAGCTCAAACAAACTTGGTATTCTGTTTAGGTACTGCACCGTATCAGACACGAAGATTTCAGACAAAATCCATCAACCGGAAGTGCGATTTTACTGAATGTTTTTTCAGTTTTTCGTGATTTTCTCGAAAACGGCTCCTACAATTTTCTTTAAACTTCGAATACTATCTACACACTCCATCTCTTTTATTTAAATAATTTTCTCAGGAAAATTGATTTCTTTGACGGCAGAACAGTAGCGTTGTGCTCTCATCTAATGTACCATTTTAGTATAATATATGGTTTTGCCACCTACGTAATATTAATAACATTAGAAGCATTGATAGAATTTCATATTTGAAGAAAATCGGAAGTGCGAGTTTATGGATTAAGTTTTCGAGTTTTTTGGAATTATCTCGAACACGGTTACGATTTCTTGATATTTCTTTTGTTTTAGTTTCTGCACATTTCTCGATACAGATACCACCAGCGAGTTTGTTTGAATTTGGGACCCTAACTGATGTGTCATCTGTCACTTTTGTTTAAAACATTTTTCCAATAAGTAGATTTCCTGTCAGTTCTGAGCAGCTGGAAAGTCACGTTTCCCTGAATTGCTTTCTGTTTAAGTTTTCCCAGCAAATTGAAGTCAATTAAATTTAGTCACACAGACACCCATACATCACAATGAGCCGCATAGAGGAGAGGATAGACACCCTTTCTACACATGTAACATAACTTCTGATGTCTGTAGATATTTCTCCTTGAATCAAATTTTTAAAAAACATTCGTTGCTGCAAGGAGAATTTCATTGCCAAGAAGTTATATCTGATGATTTCTCGTCAAATTTTATAAGAGAATAAATATAATATACATATATTTTAATCACCTATAGATTAAATAAAAATCTCCGGTTTCTAAACAATATATTTATAAAGTTAATTAATTTTTGTGACACCGATATATTTCAGATTAAAACTCAGAATCGTGACTCTATCTTTTTTACAAGCTTACTCAAACTTTAAAACATATACTTAACATATTTTAAACTATATATATATTTATAAAAGGAGACTATATACTAATTTATGTAATGCCATCTGAATGTTTCTATGTATAAATGCGGAATTAGGTCGACTTTCAAATCGCATTAAACATGTTTTTTAATTTGAGAGTTTTATGTATAGTGTGTTTTAAACAAAATTATACACAATGTTGGTGTAGTTTGTGGTTTTTGACTAATACAGAGCGATATCTTTATAGTTGGTAGTATATTTTTATGACTATTTATGTTACAAAATATAAATATTGGTATGTTAATATTGATATGTTAATACTGTGGAAACTTTTGATTTTTATTTTTGTTGATTAGAAGGGATTTTATTTTAATTTTTTTTAATTGTTAGTTTATAGCTTTTAGTTTGTATATTATATTTATTCTCTATTAATTTTGTGATTGGATCATCAATAGTTATAGGAAGTTGTACAGAGAGTTGTAGTACGGAAGGGAGCAGCTAATAAAAAAAAAAAAGATGGTGAAAGTAAAGAGAATGAAGAAAGTGTCAGTAGATCAAGGTTGCCGTGTCTTTCTTTTTAACCTTGAACCTCTTCTTCTGTTTATTATATAGTTTGTTTCAATTTTTGCTCCTTTTTTTCAATGTTACGATCTAGTCATTATTTTTTTTTTATAACTCGGCCGGATTGAAAGGGAAATTTATTAAGTGAAGTAATATTTAGTTACGTGCTATTTCCTGTTTATTAGTAACGTCTTTAGTTTTTATTTATTTAATTTAAAAATACATTGACGCATTTTTTTTATATGTAATAAGAAAGTACTTTTCGAAAACTGGAATAGATCTATGTACTGGCTGTGGTGAATAGGTATTTATTTAGTGATGTTGATATCCTTGCAGGTAAACTGGGCTAACAGCAGGAACATCGCGGCTGAAGTAATTTGACAATCCATACAGGCAAAATCGTGCTTCTAACACAATTCTTTTCCACGAGCTCATTGCTTTTCAGACTAGTCTATAATGGTCTACTAAAACGACCTATGAGGAGGCCACAGAAAAACCATCTAGAATAAAGTATTCCCCTCTTCTTTGTGGTTTGTCCCTCTACACAACAACAAATCTTCAACAGCAGATCAATAATAAATAGATCAATCAAAATATTAAGGGGGGGTTTTCCCATATTAAGAGAGTTCTAACCAAAAACAATAACCATTTCATGCAGTTATAATTTAAAAATATAAATTTTCTCGGAAAAAAGGTTCCAACAAAAGTTGGTTCGACCAGCATCAACTGACCGATACAGTACTATAGAGGGGACAATTAAAGGTCGCCGATTACCAAAACTCCTGTAAAATCAATATTTTCCCTGAAAAATATTCAAATAAAACTGTTAGAGAATAATAAACAATTTAAAGAAAAAATCGTTGGAGCTTTTTTTGAGAGTATTACGACAAAAAAAAAAAGAAAAAAAAATAGTGAAAAATGTAGTCAGTGAAGTTGTGTAATTCAAGTTGATTCAGACAAAATACACCTGCATTTATTAGGAAAAAGACAGGTTTATTTTTTATGTATTATAAATAAATTTGGTGATTAAAATTTTGATATATAGCAGCCGATGCACTCGAGAGATCAAGGAAATGAACAGGAATAGTTCAAAGATCCTAAACCAAAAAAAAAAATTGAAACCGGTATGTGCTTTTGAATGCGGATAATTCCTGAATGTACTAGATACCCTTCTGAAGCGGATACAGGGCACTCGAAAATATCCAGGCTGAGTTAGCAGGTGTCCCTGACTTTTACCAAATGGGGCTTACAATAGTGCATTCCCCATTTGTGAAATTCTGGGTTGGGATTTAACATTACCGCGTCAACAACGATATAAACGATGGAGCTTCAATTTAGAACTTCGCTTCACACTACCCAGTAGTACTATAGAAATAAATATAGTCCTAATCGTTCTAGCGCCTAATATAAATTGTAAATACTGACTAATTATTTTTAAAAAGTTTGTTTATAATTAAGATTTAAACAGACAAACAGATAAGTTATGAAAGTAATTCCTCATCAAAAAAAGTATATAATGCCCAAACAAAAAAATAAATAAATAACTAAAAATTGATGAAGAGTTTTTATAAAAGTATTTTCAGAAGATTTGTTACAAAATTATGGATTAGCAAATAAAATATTGGCAATTAAGCCATGATTATGTTACGTACTCATATTATTTTAATGTTTAGATATTGTTCTTGGCAGAATGTTCTTACATATACTTAAAAAGAAAAGACATTACCTCAACTTTTAAGGAAGCATGATCTTTGGATGCTCTTTAGCATAAGTTATGTTTAATAATTAGTTGTATTATTAAAATTTTATTTGACTTCCTGGAGAAGATTGCCCACATAAACATAATCATCAATATTTTCCCAGCATAAGATTTGGGAAATTGTGTTACTTAACTTTGTGTTTTTATCTACACCTCCATGTTTTTTATTGGAATGGATTACTGAGTTATTTAACCTCCAATGTTTGCAAAATGGTTGCTTTAACCTAATTATAAATCGTACGATTCCTTTCTAGTAAATGAAGTCTCCTCGGTAGAAAACAGGCGCTGCGAGATTATTATGAGATTCAAACTCATGTCACTCACCTTCCTTAGCAATTTGTGCAGAAGATTGCAAATTTGACAAATACTATGGGGATAAAAATCTATAATATCGTGATCGTGCAGTAATGTCCACTGCATTTGCAAAACTCCAAAGTGAAGCTGAAGTCAAAAATCAGAAGATGGCATAAGTGAATAGATAATGTGATTTACTTTTGGTTGATGACATACTTTAATCATTTCTGTTCATTTTATGTTCATAATTTTTTCTAAAGTTACACATTGAACTTGGGCCACAGATGAGAACGGTCATTCTTTCCTGAAATTGGCTCTCAAAACTTCGCTATTTCTTTGACAAATGTCAAGACTAAGAGCGTTATAATCAAAAACTCTTGGGAATATCAAATATGTCAGGGAGGTTTTTTTTAGGGATTGCAGGAAGTTGGTCAACTAAATTTAGTACATGAGGACTTAATTAGAATCAGAATACTCCCTATTTAGAAGAAGTATTTACATATAAGTAAAGAAGAGGTGGGCGTTATACAAAACTAGTTATTTGCTTGAATGAGTTAGATTATGTCTACTAGGTTTCTGACTTTAGCCATTGCAGATAGTTATTGGGTAGAGCTGATGGTGTGAACGTATTTATTAATATGAATGGATGATAGTGCGTCTTTTTTTGAATTTTTAGGTTTAAGGCACACAGAATATCTGGAATATAGATTACGTTAATGGGAGGTTGTTGAGATGAAGTAGAACTGAGATGAAAGGTTTTTGACAAAAACATCCTAAGAGAGGAAGTGGGAGGCTGAGACTTTGGGTGTGTGATATTCCACTTCGACAACTCCTTAATCTCTTAAAATAAATATCTCTGCAAATTCTTGGTGGGAAAAATATGGTTTAAATGGAAAAATGAACGAAAAAATTGTTCATATCGATGGAGGAGACAGTGTTTCGTAGGGTCATCGGCAAAATCATCGATATCCTCAATACCTACGGACAATAATAATATTACTATTATTTATTTGCCTGCATATATATTTACAATATAAAAGGCTGTCAATATCATAACAACAAAATAACAACTGACTGCAGTAACAATAGTAAAATGAACTTTAAGTATTATTATGACAATCTACCAACTTTCATTCTTATTTAAAATTTTCATCGCCCCACTTTTGGTTCATGTAATCTCTAATTCATAAAAACAGTATTTTATCAAAAATGCACTGATAGTTTAAACTATTTCTCATTTAACTGTCCTATATCCCTAAAGGAAATTTGTTAAATATTTTTGCCGATATAACACTGGAATGAAAGCCGGACATCACAAGTCGTTTATAAGGTACGCATTCATTATCTTTATTATCTTATCGAGTGAGTATGCTTATCGCCTCTATTATCTTCTAACGGGTATCTTCTTTCTTTTTTAGTGTACGTTTGAAGATGAAAACTGAGGGTAGCGTCATTATATTTAACTCGGAAAGAGATGTTTGCAACTATCTCGAGCTTTTTTTCTTCATTACTGTCGTAATAACTCTCTATTGAAGTCTGAAAATAATAGAAGTATCGAAGGTGCCTCCCCACTGCTCAATACCATATACCATTCTGGAATGGAATAACCTCAGCTGAACCTCTTCACGTAGTTTCTCAATAAGAAAATGGTATATGGAACTCAAGGTTTGTACATTTCCTTCCCAACTAAGTCTACAGTCTAATGTGACCCCTAGAAATATTGTAGTTTCCTCTGTTTTCTTCTCAGTTAAACTAAATATCATGTTTTGAGTTTTCTTCTCGTTCAATACTAACTCAGTTTTTGGAGCCATGCTGTAAGGGATGAAATTTATCATAAGCCTTCTTTATCGGCTCTTCATCAGTCTTGCCTTTCGCAATTAACGTGGTCTCAGTAGCGTATAAAATGCCTTTCGCCGCTATTTCCAAGTCATTAATGTATAATACGAATAAAAGTGGTGCCAAAAATGAAGCTTGCGGAACACCTTGATTAACCTCACTTAATTGAGAAATTTGGTTGTTACAGTTGACATGGTGTTTTCTTTCTTACAGGTAATTCTTAAGAAACAAATTATTGCTGCAATATCATAATACCGTAACTTTTCCAACAGTGGTGTTCTCTACTATGTCTGGATGTTCTTTAAAAATTATAAATATTACAAGTTTTATAGTTTTTAACAAAAATCGCATATGAATATGTTGCAAAAAAATTTTATTACAAAAAAAATATAAAAACGAAGTGACTTATTTACAATTTTCTTCGAGGAAATTGCTTTTCATACTGTGAGGTAGTTAACATAATGACATTAACACGCTCAATAATGATGTCCATAGACTGGAGCATGAACAGCATGACCAGTCTTTTTTACTACAGCATTGAAACCGTTATGTTTGTCCGAAGTATAATGTACTTCCCTGGTTGTACCATCGGCTTCTTTCAATGTATAGTATCCTTTGACTACGTCACCTTCTCTGGTTTCATGTTGGCTTTTGACGTCACCAGTGTGTGGATCGTGCACAGCATATTCAAATGAATAATGTGGTGGTGCCTGGAAAAGCAAAAAAAAATATGTAGAGAATCAATAATTTGATTAGCGACTTAAAAGGATAAGCGTTTGGAAACCTACATAGTAGTCAATGTGTTCATGATGACCTCCATATCCTACAGCTCCAAAACCGCCGCCAAGACCTCCCTGATGGTGTTGTGCCCAAGCAGCGGCAATAACTCCAAATAATACTAGACTCTGTTAAAGAAACATAATTAAAAAAAAATGAATAGCATGGTCAGGTTAATCTTTAAAATGTTACGCGTCCTGGGAAAAAAGTGAAAGAAGATATAAATAATTTCGTGTGAAATAGTCATACAACTTTCTCAAGATTTTCTTGAGTCCTGATTGACTAATTTTCTAAAATATCAGATTCTCTTACTCAATGTTAGTTCCCTTAGATTGCACCAAGTAAAATATATTGAAATGGCCAGTCTAATAGAAAGGGGAGCCTAAAGTTTCCCTACCAAGTACTCCTCCACTAAAATTAAGTTTTTAGAGAAAAATGTTGCAAATAAAAGTGTTGTGCCTAATGTATATGTAGTCAGGCAATATGCTAATCTAAAGAAAAATCGTTGAAGATGATTGCGAATGAAATAATGAACAACTAAAAAAACATCATAATGGTAAAGCAACACTTCCAATTGACAGATTTTGATCGAAACTATAAAGCAGCGATAGTGACGGCACCAAGTGACGGCACCTAAATTGAATGCGCAACTTTGGGCTTCCTGCAATCTCTTGTTTTTGAAGTATTTTTATTTATAAAAAAAAAAAAAATCCATCTGCGTAATAGAACACTGGTGGAATCTCAATTGTGAAACTTTTCCCCGACCGTCATATTTCCTCTTGAAGGTAATAATAAGAAGAAAATTGACCACGATTTCTAATATTAAACTTACCGCTAATGTGTTCATTGTGTATTGATTGTTATGGTTACGGTTGTTGGGACACAAATAGTTGTTCACTAGTTGTTGTTGTTGTGAGCCGGCGAACGAATGTAGATGAAGGTCCGCCGACACACATTTATATCCAGTAACCTCTCACTAGTGAGGTAAAGCCTTATCCCAGGCACCTGAACATTCTTTGGAGCCCCCACTCTAACGGCCGGCCGACGGACTATTCTTGATTATTGTGAAATTATACAATAATACCAATAATATACACTAATTCTTTGTATAGTAACTGTACACATAAACGCATAAATTCACACACGTGTTTCACTAGGAACAATTCACGATCGCTTTTCTAAATTGACTTGATGACATCCTACATTCCAAAAAATTGATATATTATTATATGTTTTTATTTAACCTGCATCCGTTAGCGGGGGATCCCAAACTAACGTAAAATTTCAATTTCCCCCCCCAGAAAAAATCTAGTTTGAAACACTCACACCACTTTCTGTTACTACAATTTAAATAGCTGTAATTAATGCATTTTCTTCATATCAATACACGCAACTTTTACTAAATGTGTAGTTGTCATACCTGCTATTTTAACGGGAGAATCTAAGCTTAAAATAACGACTTTTTTCAGGAGAGCTCCCCCAGAATCTTTCTATTATAAATTTTCTCGGTAAAAAGGCGCCAAAAAAAAAAAATGATCTAAAACTATGTGGCCTTTGTTTAATGAAACTCGTTGGTATCATGGGGAAAATTGTAGAAAATTAAAAAAACTGTTCAGTAAAATCGCACTTCCGGTCATTAATTTTTTTCAAATTTGGAATATTTGCACCACATTTAATTGTAATTAATATTATATCCATGAAAAAACCTGAACTGACCTTCTAGAAGAAAGTGTAACCTAACAGTCTCCATAAAACTCCCTTAAGTGAATTTTCTCGGAAAAAGTTTCTTCCGTTCGGGGGTTCGGTCTCCAAGGGCTGCCCCCATAACTCAGTGGAGACGGCGAACTTCAGGAAGATAGTAAAAAGTCGCGTAATCAATTTCTCAACAGGTTTTATTTCTCAGAATTGTTTATAAAAACCTGTACAAACATATTAAGATCATTAACAGCTTGGATTGACTTTAGGTATGTAATTCTCATATGTATAAATGAAATCACAATAAAAAGATTCACAAGATGGAATTGTTAATCACTACAAACATTGAAAAAATATAAATAATTGAGTTCATTGTAAATAACCCCTCAAACAATACAAAATATCAAAATATAAATAATGTAATTAGCCCAATTTAATTAATTTCATAAAGTAATTTAAATGCCAAAATGCAGTTAGCGAAAACAAATATAATAAAGCAACCACTACCACCCCCCTACGGGTTCAAACACTTTTCAAAAAGATTCCTACTAATTTAGTGTACTGTCACTTGTGCTGGTGTCTCGTCTCTATATGATACAAGAATATTAAATCCTGTGGAAACAGCCCATATGTATTTTTTTATATTCGGTATATTTCTTGCCCAGGCGATTTATTTCGCCTTGTCATTCCGGTACAGAAAGCAGTCATTAGTTCTTCGGCCTACCCAGAAATGCCGCTCAATCCCGCCAAGTTCTTCCATTCCACCGAGTGATGTCGCCCTCCTCTCTGATGGGGTTGATGCTAGCCTGAATTGCTTTTCGAGATCACTGTACTTATAGTTAGGATATCAAGATTTATGAAAGCCGTTGGTGTCTCTATGGAGAAAATCGTAGAAAACTGAAATAATATCTTTCAATAAAGTCACCTTTCTATCTGATAGTTTTCTTCAAACTAGGTATTTTGG
Source organism: Triatoma infestans (assembly GCA_011037195.1). NCBI lineage: Eukaryota > Metazoa > Arthropoda > Insecta > Hemiptera > Reduviidae > Triatoma > Triatoma infestans. The sequence continues at coordinate 43,011 of JAAEAF010000071.1, forward strand.
CAACACGTTTAATTCTAATGTTAATTTAATTTAATTACATAGGAGCCAAAAATCGTATATGAAATTAGAATAGCATTTCGGAGGGAAGCATAACCTTATCCCTCCTCCAAAATCCCCCTTAACTCAATTTCTCAAAAAATGTTTCAAATAAAAGTCATAGACCTGTCCAAGGTAATCGTTGGTGTCATTTTCGAGAAAATCGATTTGAAAAATCCATTTAGTAAATTAGTAGTTCCGAGTTAAGAATTGTTGAAGAATAAGTTGAAGAATTTGTACAAATAATTTCCTTCTGTCTGATCCCATGGTGATACCTAAATGGAATGTCATTTTGAACTTTCTGCGCTTTTTCGTTTCTGCGCTATGCTATTCACATACACAGACCCAGAACTTTTTCAGACTCAGAAAACCTCAAAACATACATTTTTGGTGACAATTTGACACACGATCATGCCAGCAGTAAGGGAAAGTAAAAAGGAGTAATTGTTATATAACAGGTGTGTTTTAATGTTTATTAGGTTATTAATTATTTTACGTTTATTACCGTTTTGTTGCGGACAGCAATTAGTGATTACCAGTCAGTAGGTTAGCTCTGCTTGCAGTCCAATATACATAAAGAAATAATTACTGAATTATCAAGATATAGTAGAATTTCAAATGGAAAAAAGCATGTTATTGTTAGAAAAATGAACGAACCTTGAATCAAATTTTTATCATGTTTGGCCTAAATAAAAAAAAAATTGTAGTTAAAATGTCACCATGTTATTGGTGGATTTGTCAATCGGAATGTCCTTGTTAATTTCTTTGATGAAAGGTTTTCTACATGAAAATGATCAAATTTTTGTTTCCCCCTTGCAAATGCCGAGGTTAATTTCATAAAGGCAATAAAGAAATCATGAAACAAATAAATAGATTGTTCTATTTTATAAATTAGTTTTAGAAGAAATATTTGTGCTGGGTATATTTTAGAGCCTGATTAAAAATGAAGTGACTTATAGTGACATAGAGAGAAAATAACAGCTTGCGGAAATTACAACGGCGTTCTGCAAAATGTAGTTTTAATAAACATGATATATACTAACTGTGATACCCGAGAGAATGAGAGAATAGATCTTCATTTAAGTACATTGGACTTGTCTTTATTGTAATTCCCTTGAAACGTCTGACACATGTCACATAAAATAAAAGTCTCGACCCCTGAGAAATTGTATTTTATCAAATTATTCTACGAAAATATCGAAATAATTCACTTACTCTAATTAATACAATTTAATCAAGAAATTTTCTTTAAAATTGCATCTTACAATTTTTATTTGGGCAGGCCATAAAAATAGTGGTGAGGATTTTACTTGTTACATCTAAGCTGCCTTAAGTGGAGTGCTCTAGATCAAAACCAACAAAACTTATGCAAATTTAAATGTAAACTAATCTCAATGCCACTCCAAAATCATTTTTTCCAGAAAAATGTTCCAAATAAAAGTTATAGGTTTTTATCTAGGCAGCAAGCATTCCAAGTTTAAAGAAAATCATTGTAACTGGTTTCGAGAAAATTCCTAAAAACTGAAAAAAAAAAAATCAGAAGTCGCTCTTCCGGGAACATGGATTTTCTAAATCTTCGTGTCGTCGAGGTCATAGTATCCAAACGGAATACTAAGTTTTCTTAGTGAAGGTTTTTACGACTTTTCATTTTTGGGATATTCTGTTAACATATACGCACACACATACAGACTATTCGCTAAAAACATTATTTTCGCATTCAAGTATTTCCAGTGAAAACTTAATCTTACACGATTGCAATACTTTCTCTTACTAAGAGTATGAGAAGTTAAAAATCTGATATGATGCACTCACTCTACTTTCTCCTACTCCAGTTAATACAGTAATAAAATTGACAAATTTTTTTCTTTAAACTTGAAATTTTACTTAGTTGCGTTAACATAAATTTAGAGCCGCTGGTGGTCGTGGTGGTGGGACAAGTACCTATCCAAGGCAGGTAGTAGTAGAAATGATTACATTACCATCCATTGAAGACAGCACCAATTGAAGTAACTCCTTTAACATTTGAAATTTAAGGACACACAATTTCAGTAATCCCCCTCCAACAATCAATTTTTCTAGGAAAAAACGTTACAAGTAAAAATGATACATTCATTCTGTGCAGTTAGTGTTCCCAAGTTTAAAACAAAATCGTTTCAGCTGTTTACGAGACAATTAAGAATAAACAACTCAAAAACTAATTCTTTGAAGTTGCACTTCCGGTCGATGGATTTTGTCCTTCGTTTCCAGATGCGGTAGTCAAATTTCAGCGACCTGAGGATTTTCATGTATATATGTATAAGACCATTCGGTATAAACATATTTTTTCATACTAAGGGAACACAAAACATGTATTTCCGATGAATCGCGTATTTAGAAAATGTTGACACGGTCACAATACTTCCTCCTACTAGGAGGATTAAGAGTATGTATTGTGATCGTGTCAAATTTTTGGAGTAAGAAAGAGTACAAATCCAAACAAATCTAGATTACCAGCTGTGATACCCTTAGATTTGTTGTTCCTTGGAGCCCCTAAAGCTTACTGTCCGGTGATGGACAGTGTTGTCTGTGACGAGAGAACAGTGTCCGGAGGCAGGCAGTGCACTGAGAAGCTTCCAGACGCCAGTGACCTTAGATGACTCTACATTAAGTTTAATTTTAAAATTTTTTATACTCTCCATATTTTTGAACTTATTATTGAAAATGTATGTAAAGTATTTTGAATTCATAAATTTTATTTTTCTAACTTCCTTTCTATTTGCTATTAATGTTTCACAAATTAACCCAAATCTGTTTGTCTGTTTTCAGTTGTCGCGCTCATACAAATTCCAAATGTTTTAAACATATTTATTTTAAATTCAAATGTTTTCTAATCGAACCATTATTTTTTTTGTTTTCCGTTGTCGAAATATTCCTATATTTTATAACATCGATAATCATTGATCAATTGAAGTCAAACACGTTATTCAAGTACTGAAAAATTATTCAAAATATTTTATAATCATTACAATTATCTCACTTACACAGTTGCTGTGATTTAAATAGAAAATTATTACTACCAAAAATTATTTTGTAATAATTAAGAAATATATCATTAACGGCAGTACAAACATTGTTTTTTGTTCTTTTCTTTACTAGTTCATTATACTAAGTTAATATAATATCTAGTAATACTTTACTGATAATTATAAAATGAAGTAATAATTTCTATATAATTTGTGAAGTTTTTTTTTTCAAATTACTATATAGTGGGAGTATAATACTACTATATAGTGGGAGTATTATACTAATATCCTTCATTAAGAATATTTATAACTTATAACAATAATAATATATACTAATTTTATTTCTAATACAAAAATTTATATTACGAAATATTAATTTAGAGATATTGTTTAGTAACCTGACAGGAGACACAGAGCAGGTGATTAAATAAATAAATGAAAGTATATAGGGTATATTGGGCAACTTACTGTTTATGTTGTTCTTTACTAATTATTATTTGGTGGGTTTAATAGTTGTCCTTGCTTGATGACCTTCTCTCTATTATGGATATATTTTCCCTCTTACCTACTACTACTGTAGGAAGTACTATCAAGATACTGTCAACATTTTCCAAATTGAATGGTCACCGAAAATACATGCATTTAAGGCCCCCTTATGTTTCTTCTTTTATTTAGGGAGTGAACTGTCCTTGTTTGTGTGGTGAACCAAATTTGTCAAAAAAATACTTTGTTTTTTCAAAATCTATCATCCTAAAGTGTAGCTCTATTGATTTCTTTGGTTACTGCGATTTTAAAAACAACAAGTTTAAACCTCAACATCTATTTTTTATAGGAATTGTGAAGGCCAAAGAATTGTTTAACAAATATACCAAGTTTAAAGAAATTTAAGATCAATTATTAGAATTAAATAAGAGGAGGAACAAAAAGTCGTGTGAATGATTCACATCAGTTTTTTCATAATTTATTCATTTTGTGTGAAAATAAATTGTGGAAAATCTTAGACTTCAAATTCGTTTCCACGCTTCAGAAATAAGTTCATCAATTCCTTTGGATATTAAGGCCTCGTTTTCGAGATCTTATAACGCCGAAATTTGTCTGCAGCAAGGCACATCGTTGATGTCCTCTTTATATGAGAGAACTAAATAAGAAATAAATTATCAACATTCTAAATTCTCTGGTCAGAGGCCATATCTGTATATTCTTGTTCACAATTACAATCCGTTTTGAATATGGCAATTATTAAAAAAAAAAAAAAAAAATCTCCTTAAAGTCTGGTGACCATATCTTTTGTAATAAAAATTCCCAAAAACCATCCATCTTTCTATTAAATCCTCTGGTTAATATTTTTGTTTACAAAAAATAACATTTAAGAAACAGCTGATTATATAAATAAATAATTAATCCATTGGTTACATTATCATCAATTAATCATTATTTACTACTGTGTATTATACGTATATCATTATGCTTCTTTCCAATTATTATTAATAGAACTGTCAATCTTTTATTTAATAATACTATATAATTAAATTTATTATTATTATTTTTTGGGGGTTCTTCTTAATGTGTACAATTTCTTGTTTTCACAGGTAATCTTCAATAATATTTTTACACATTACTGCCCGCTCTGTGGACAAGTAACACTTTTTATTTGAGTAATGATTACAAGTGAGTTTTTTTATTTTTTATTTTTATTTTTAACAAATAGGGTTGATAAAACTAAAGTTTATATCAACTTGTGTAAAACAATCAACAACCTAGAAATAAGTGATTATATCAAGGAACGCAATGACATACAATTATTATATTTGTTTGTTATGATGAAAGAGAAATGCCACAGTTCTCAAGTAAAAACACTATTAGAAATATTGATAGTTCTGCAAGATCTGTATGTCATCAACAAATTTGGAATATTTATTACTCAATTTTGGTAAAAGGTGCAAAAAAGTGGGTAAAATTATCAACATGACTTTCTCTTGACGCTGTTAATTTACAATTATAACGTCTGATTTTTTCACACCCGAAATTTTTTTCTAAAACTTTTCCATCAAAAAAATTCGGTATGAAATACTACTCATACGATTTACTCTTACTCTAATAAATGCAATTAAATCAAGAAATTGTCTTTAAAATAGCAAGTTATAATGTTTAGTTGGGCTGGCAATAAAAAAGGGTGGTAGGGTTTATTTGTATACCTGAGCGGCCTTATGTGGAGGCTCTAGATCAAAGCCGAGAAAGCTTGTGTAAATCTAATTTTAAAGTAACTGACAAACCTCCAATACCTCTTTAAAACCATTTTTTTCAGCAAAATGTTTCAAATAACAGTGATATGTTTCTATTTACCCTGCAAGCGCTCCAAGTTTAAAGAAAATCACTGTCATTGTTTTCGAGAAAATCCAAAAAAACTAAGAACATATTGTGTGAAATCCGATTTTCTTCAAATTCGGAATTTTATCAATAATCTTCTAGTGTATATGAATATTATGTTGGTGGTGAAACCATATACTATACTGAAGTGACACTTGAGTGGAAAAAAGTGAAGCTTACTGGTCTCTAGAACCCTCCAAAAAATCATTTTTCTGTGGAAAATGTTGCAAAGAAAAGTGATAGGTATTTGTGTGTGTAGTTCTTATGCGGAGTTTAAAGAAAATTGTTGGAGCCGTTTTCATGATAATCACGAAAATTGAAAAAAAAATATTAAAATAAATTGCAGTAAGAGAAAGTCGTATGTTTATTTTTTAATTTTTAAAATTTTTTTAATTTTCAGTTTGGATGCAGTTAACTGCATAATTAATTACCCAGGAACATCCACTGCCTTTAAAAAAAAAAAAAATAGCTAAGCAATAATCGTCATGAATATTTCTTAAATATGTGGATTCACGTGTAATTATCTGTGTAATATGGCTCACATAAATTAGCTAATGTCGTATTCGTAATAGCAGTTTAGATTAATTAAATAAATCCTCCTCCAAGCTGTTGGATTTATGATATACTATAATTTTTTTTTCAAAAGAATTTTGACTTTAAATTACGAATTAATAATTTAAAAGTTATTCCCATGTCGTATTAGTTATTCATTAATAGTCCCTTTTCATTCCCTGTTCCGCCAATTTGATGGGTTAACATTAAAATTAATAAACATTAAGAAAAAAAAAATTGAATAAATTCAGTAAATCTGAGAATAATTGCCCGGTTCATTTGAGAGATTATGTAATATTTCTTTACACAAGGGTGTATGAGAAAGTGTGTGTGTGTGTGTGCGCGCGCGAGTGCGTGTGTGTGTGAAAGAGAGAGAGACTTTCTTGATCTCTCTCCCTTAATCAATTTTTATTTATAAATGTTGGAACGTATAAATATATACAAATTAGTAACAATTATACAAGTTAATATTTGGTTAAATATCGATTATCACAAACGAATAATGTAAAACATAAAACATAAAATTTATGATACTATGTGTATCATCTATTATTATTATTATTATTGTCGTACTTATTTAAAATTGCTGATTGTTTCTAAGTCGATTATTATGTTCATTCTTTTTCCTGTTATTATAATTAGCATAAAGTTCGCTTGTGCATTAATCTGGCTTATTTTTGTACTCTTTGAGATTTACCGTTCATAAATTTAAAACATAGCACTAATGGTGTGATTAAATGAACTAATCTCTTCTTTTTTCGGATATTTCTGTAAATTTATTGTCTCTTCTACAAGTAGGAAACAGTGAATTCATGAAGTTATTGGAAGAAGTTAATTTCATTGCAACACAACTCATTATTCAATCTATAAGTAGAAATCATAATCGATTATCTAAACTATTCAACGGTGTTCATGTTAATTGAGTTGGAATATCGAGTTTTAAGAATTTGTGCTCAGTCAGCGCTTAACAGCTACTACTACTTAACTACTTACTAACTACTTAAATATAAATTTTTAAAAAAATCTTAGAAAAAAGTGAGAGGTTTATATCTGTGTAGTTCACATTCCCAGGAAGAAAGAATTCAAAAAATTCGCGCTTCCGGTGTAGCCGATTTTCTACACATTTAGAATTTTATTACTGCGCTAACGTTTGTTAATATCATACAGGTAGTTGAACCATTCATTCTAGTTAAATGGTACTTAAGAAGAAAGCTTAACGCGCTACTGTTCCCCCCCAGAACTTCTCCAAAAGTCAGGTTTTCCGGGAAAATGTTTTTAAATAAATATGAGAGGTAATGTTTGTAGATAATATATGAAGTTTAGAGAAAATCGTTGTAGCAGTTCTCGAGAAAATCGCAAACCAGAAAAAAAGACTAAATGGCACTTCTGGTTGATAGATTTGGTCCGAAACTTCTTGCCAGATAAGGTGATAGCATCTAAATGGGATATCAAGTTTTAGTTAGCTGCGATTTTTCGTTTCTGGGATATTTTGGTTTCAGGTGACCTCCAACACATGTAACTCAGGGATGAAAATTTAATTTCCACAATTTGCCACGATCGCTAACTTCCTCTTCGTAGGAGCGAGTGAAAGTAATAATGGATGTAGAATGATAAACATATATCGTGCCTAAGAAATGTGCAACGTTTAAAGAAAATCTTTGGAGCTATTTTACGAGAACATTGTGGAAAAAACTGTCAGTTAGCTCTTCTCGATTGACACATTTTAATAAGAAAATTTATGTTGATTTTCCCGGAAATGTCAAACCAAATCTGAAATTTGAACTCTTGCAAAGTTTTTCGCTTATAAGTTTAATCGATTTCCAGTATCTTAATACACGATCGCAATACTTCTTCTTACGAAGAAGAGCAATAACTTTTCTGAAATATGACCGCATTTATCCTCACTTATTTTATTACAATATATTCGCCTCTATTCATTGAAGCACATAATGTTACAAACTTTTCAAACTTGCCTACATTTATTCAATATGACTTAATTCTGAATTACGACATGGAGCAAAGCAGAGTGGCTGTTACACTAGTATTTAAGTGAGTTATAGTCTCATATTATTCTGATTATTCTTATTTCTAACATTGCAAATTAGGTTTCGGTTCAATGCGATATATTGGTTTGGTCAATCGTACACATTAGTTATTTTATTTTTTATTTTTGTTTTGGAAGGATTCCATTCAAAGAGTTGGCTTACAAAAACAAATACAAAAATCAACGAGTAAAAATTACTTAAAAATAACAAAAATAAATAATAATGATGTGCTGCATGAGATGTCAAAATAGCTGTAAATTGAATATACATAATATAATAAGTGCAAACAATCAAAAACTAGTTCAATATGCATAATCTTCGTATCAAAGTCATTCGATATGGATCTCATTAGTATCCCATTTACTCTGCCTAAAGCTATTTTCGATTTTCTCACAAATTCGTTTGCGGCTATAGAGAAGACACCGGAAGAAGAGAATTTCACTCCTAAATAATTGAAATTATTTCCGGCAGACGGTTTACCATTGCCGTAGAATACTTCTTTCCTTTTTACATGTATCTATTATAATTTTTTTTTCAAATAAAGTATTATTATTATTATTATTATTATTATTATTATTATTATTATTATTATCAATTGAAATTATTAGTTATTTCAATTGGTTCTCCATCGTAATAAAAAGGTTTGATATTTCTCAACCTCCTCCCCCTCACATTAGTTATTGTTCCCCCTCTCCTACTGATGTAGAGCAGAAATAAACGGATGTAGTACAGGATGTAGTCCAAGACTAAACGACGCAGGAAGCTCAAACATGCTATTCCATAATGTATCACCACTACATCTGACACTATAGTTTGATTTCGGTCAAAATCAATGAACCGGAAGTTTGACTTTACTGAGTGGTTTTTCGTGAGTAATACAGGGGTATATTCTTGGTCCCGTACTTTATTATGATATACACAGTAGAGATACCACACATTCATGCACCAAACATTGGACATATACAATAAGCTGTATAGCTGTACTAGCTACAAGTACAAACCCTACATCAGCTTCACACAAGTTACAGACACATCTACAGGCAATAGAAACAAGAGCAAAATAGTGGCGAACAAAAGTGAATACATAAAAATTACAACATGCCACGTTTACTCTTCGGTGGGGCTCCTGTTATCTCTAAAAGCGATACTGTACCAGTTACAGATCTTGTGCGCTAGCTTGGACTCTTCATAGTCAAGCAACTCACGTGGAATCCACACACAAGACTTAAAAGACAAGCAATGACTAAACGGGCCAAACTACTGTACGACTTCTTGGAAGACGATCTAAATGATCTACGTAACTGAAAAGACTTATATACATTACGATTCCCAAACCTATGTGTACTTACGAACTAAAACTAAGAGGTTCATGAAAATCTACCTACGAACCACATACATATTCTAATCTAAACCTACTCTTACAGATAGTTGACGCCCCCTACTATGTCACAAATCTCACCTCTTCATAAAGACCTCAACAACTCTTATATACCACAATTTGTGAAGACAAAAAATCTCAAATACCATACCGCTCTTTAACATTGCAATAATCCATTTGTACAGTCTCTAGCCTCTACTACTATCCCTGGCAATCCTCCACGCCGTTTGAATCGCCAATGGCCCCGAGATTTCCTTCGGAATCCCGTAGAGAATGCTTACCATTGGGTAGTTTCTCTCCTCCTGCTTTTCACATCAAGATAGCATCTCATCCTATTTACTTATTGTATATATACAGGAAACTATTTATACAGGGAACTTATTATATATATACAGGTTGTATATTTCTAAATAAAATTTACAAAAAAAAAAGGATTATTTATGATTTTCTGAAAAGATCGTCAATGATTTTGTTTAAAACTTTGTGTTTCCACTGAAATTAGTTTTCAGTGTAAACACATATTTTAAGGCCCCTTGAATACGAAAAAATTGATTTTACCGAAAGATCTGCATTGTGTGTGTGTGTGTGTGTGTGTGTGTGTGTGTGTGTGAACTAAATACTGAGAAAACGAAAAATCGCAGGAAGCTGAAACTCGGTATTCCGTTTAGGTCACCACCACCGGTAGAATCCATCAACCGTAAAGCGAGTTTACTGAATGTTTTTTTTTTTCAGTTTTCGCCGTTTTCTGCACTTTTTTAACTTCGTATACCTTATTATACATAAATATCTATCATTTTTATTCGAAACCACTAAAAAATAATTTTGAAATTGATTTTTTGGTGGCTGACCTAGAGGTGAACAGTGGTGATTGGCTACCACTAAAGTGCCATTTCAGTACAATAAATGCGATTTTGCATATTAGATTTTTGGGTTTTTTGGAATTTTCTTGAAAACTATTAAAACGATTTCCTTTAAACTTGAAATAGTAACTGGACAGAAATAAACCCATCACTTTTGTAACATTTTTCTTAATAAATTGTTTTTTTGGTGGTCCTGATGAATCTGAGACGCTAAAATTCAAACGTATTTGTTCAATTATGTTGGTGCTCTCTACAATGTTATCTTTAGATGGCTGAGGTTGGTAAGGTTGTCACCACCCACCACCACCACCACCACCACCACCACCCGCCATTTGTATATTTATGTTAGAACAAATCTTAAGAATATTTATCTTTATATACATAGTATTTATTCAAATCTAAGCCGCACTTTTTTTCCTCTTTTTAATATCGAATAAAAAATCGGGTGCGGCTTAGATAAGAACTTAGATTTTTTTTTGGTTATTCGACAAACGGTTTCTTGTAGAATTTTTAAAACTCTGTTAATTTTTTTGTTTTCCAATTATTTCTTTAGTACAACCGTACACTATTACGATTTAATAGTAACTTTTAAACGAACAACAAATGAAAATGTAAACAACCTCTGTCCAAAGTTTTTTAATTTTGTTTTAATTGGAAATATCTAGTTTCAACTTTCTTAATTCCATCAGTCAGGTAACTTATCAGAGTGTTATTGAGGTCATTAGTGTAAGAAAAGGACAAAATTGAAAACAGTCAGTCATTTCACTTCTGTTACTTTCATTCGTTGTAAATAAATCTTATTATTATCATTCTTATTTTTATTTGTCCTCAGGCGTTAATCTAGTTACTAGCTCACTCGCCTTTGGTGCGAGATTTCAGTGTTCGATTCCCGTGAGGGCAAAGTCGGTGTTGACGCAGCATCGTGAGAAAAAGTGAAAAGCTACAGTTGGTAGCGCCCTAGGTAGCGAAGGCCGGAACTTAAAGCAAGTGAACTTGCGGCTTCTTTACCACACGCCCCCAATACAAATCGCCGTCTGGCAGGCAAGCTCTGGCTCTTCATGGGCTGTTGCGCCATAGGGTTTTCTTTTATTTATTTATTTTTTTTCACAAAAACATTTTGAAAATTTATGGAGCTGCTTAGAATCTGGGAAGGGGGCTAAAAAATGAGCAAATATACATTGCAGTACATGTACTGAAGTCGTGTGTGTGTTTCATACCAGCTATTTTTTCCTGCAAAAGTAGACTTAAGAATCGGCTTCTTGTTATCCGCTCTTGTTAACCGCTTACACTTGGTAATGATTACCAATCAACGTTGTAGCTGACTCGGTAAAACTGGTGCACATGTCATCAATGTCATTCTTTCTTTTCCCTAGCAATGTATTCCTTAGAATAATTTAGTGGGATAGAAAACTGAAACTATCCTAGAATTATCAAAGAAAATTATTGCTTAGCTCGTTACCCTGTTAATTATTAAACATGTTCACCTGTTCCCTTGGTCAACAGTGATTTATTGTCTCTACTACCGTAATGCACATGTTGGCAGTTATACAGTATGCAGTTTATTTTTTTACATGCATTATTGCATAAGATTATATTATGCGGAAGCAATTTTTTTTTATTTGAAAAATATTTCAGAAATTAAACAGCATTTTGATCATAAAAATTATATTTCTTAACATTAAAATTAGAAGGGAGAGTTGAAATCTATGAAAGGAAAAACACAATAGTGAGGATTGAAATATGTATTTCTGTTGTAGGTTATCTGATTACTATGAAATATCTTTAGTTTTATATCTTTTTATTGTTGTAAATGTCTTTATATTAGGTGATTTTGTAAACGAGACTCCTTATTCTACTTATTCTAGTAACAATCACCTTATAGGTGTTACCCACAAGGCATATATATGTTCTGTATTTATATCTAATCCATGTTTTAGATTAGAATTATATGACGTAATTATGAAGCAGGGTTTTCCATGATTTAAGAGAAGTAAATATAAACGTGGTGTGAAACACTCAAATGGCTTTCTCTTACTCTAATAAAATTCAATTTTTTTTTTTTTTTTAAAGTTACAACGTTACAATGTTTAGTAGGGCTGGCGATAATAATGGTGGTGGGGATTTCACTTGTATAACTGTGAAGCAAAGTCCAAGAGAGCTTGTGCTTTCTAACTAACAGTTTTTCAGAAGAATTTTCAAATAAAAGTGGTACGTTTCTATCTATGCGGCAAGCACTCCAGGATTAAACAAAATCGTTGTAACCGTTTCTTCTCTATTCTCTAAAGTACACTGTTTTTGACTTCCATCTTTTCTCTAATTTGTCGGTTAGGTCTTTTCGCTCTTTGCGAGACTCTTGCAGGTCTTCTCGAGTAATCCATTTCTATAGACAGTAATTTCTTCCTCATATCGGCGGTGCGAGATTTCAGTGTTCGATTCCCGTGAGGGCAAAGTCGGTGTTGACGCAGCATCGTGAGAAAAAGTGAAAAGCTACAGTTGGTAGCGCCCTAGGTAGCGAAGGCCGGAACTTAAATCAAGTGAACTTGCGGCTTCTTTACCACACGCCCCCAATACAAATCGCCGTCTGGCAGGCAAGCTCTGGCTCTCATGGGCTGTTGCGCCATAGGGTTTTCTTTTATCCACTTATCTGCTCCGTACAGCAGTACGCTTTCCACTATGGTCGAATAAATACTCTTTTTCGTGCGTCCTAGTGTGTTTCGGCTCCATAGCTCCGAGTTTAGCATACCGATCACCTTTCTGACCATACTTATTCTTCTTTTTATTTCTTTATCGGAACTTCCATTCTTCTCGACGATTGATCCCAGGTGCTGGAAGTACCACCTTCTTTATGGAATTACCATAGATGACGAGACCTCCTTTCTGATATACATTCATGTACTCCATCTTTTAAAAATTCATTTAGTCCCCAGCTTGAGTATTCTTCTAACAGCTTGCTTACCATGTAATCGGCACCCTCCAGGTCCTATGCTAACACTTCATAACAGGTTGTTTATGAAGCTTTGTCCCATGCTGATGCCCATTTGCTTGCACTTATTCCAACGTGATAAGGCTGCTTCCAAGAATATTTTGAAAAGCGTGGGGGACATACAACATCCTTGTAGGAGGCCTTTGCTGGTACCAAATTCGGTTTACAGATACCTGCCTACTTTTATTCGGCATTTGTTTCTGTAAATCCATTTTATGACATCTTTCAATAAGGGTCATTGCTAATGACTTCCACAAGAGCATTCTTGATACGCTCGAACGCTTTCCCCAAATCGATAAAAACTAGGCTTGTTGCCTTGGATTTACTTTCCCCTCTTGCTAGCAGTTGACGAATGGTGAATATATGATCTACACAGGATCTCCCTGCAGTAAAACCACATTGCTCTCCATCTGATGTCCAATACTTCTCTAATTAGCCTTCCAAGGATTTTCATTATAAGATTCATGTCACATATCTCTCGGTAATTAGAGCATATGCTCATATCCTTTCTGGTGGATGGATGAGATATAACCCGTTCATTTTTCCGGCATTGTATCACCATTCAACAAAGAGATTATAAGGTCGGTAATTAACTGGGTCATTGGTTGGTTAATTAATTAAATACTTTTGTTATACATAGATATTTACTGCGTGTGTTCAGTCTAGGATGTCCAAAATAACTGATAAATATGCATATAGATTAAATTGAATGTAGTAGTCTTGGATAAGACGTGGGTGCGAGCGATGTTTAAGAATCTGTTTTCCTAAGATGTTAATATTTTTATCATAGATATTTTCCGTGATAGCCGGCTTCTTTTTGTGGTCATCGACTGGTTTCGGGCGTTCGCCCATCATCAGGATATTTTGTCAAAACAGTGTGATAACATAGACTTGCACAAAGCAAATTTAGTTGATACTCTCAACTAAATCCTTGAATGTATAAAATAAATTTGCTGTGTGCAAGTCTATGTTATCTCAATGTTTGACAAAAACACGAACGCCCAAAACCGGTCGATGACCACAAAAACAAGCAGACTAACGCGGAAAATATCTCTGATGCTTTCGACTCTGCGGAACCAACCACAATATTATTTTTATATTTAGAAGTTTAAACGGGATTTGAAGCAATTTAAAAAAAAAGTATATTTAATAAATAATTTTACTGTTGGAATTGTGAGTGCTTTATGGATGTGATTATTTGTGGTAAACCAGGGAGAGTCTGTTATTATTCTTACAATTGTATATTGTATGGATTTTATTTATGACGGAATCCGCTGTTCCACCTGCCAAACGTGACAAACATAAATAATTGATGGTCTTATTAAGGAGGTCTTATTAAGAATGTGATATAAAAGTCCACAGTTGACTTGAACAAATTTTATAGATACGATATTTAATCAATTAATGCTTGTGATTATTTTTTAATGACTTTTACTAATCGATTTTAAACTTGATTTCCGATATTTAGAGGATTTAGTTGACGATATTACCGTAGCAAGACGATATCTGTGTGTTAGTAATGGTTGACCACAAGTATATAGTTCAACAGTTGCAGTAATACAGCCAATTCTTTAATACTTTCTCCCCTCACTTCGGTTGCACATTAATGTTCTATATAACAATAAAACTCCAAACAAGGTCACCATATCTTTTTGTATAATATAAATTTTTATAACTTTCTCTTACTTTCATAAAGGTAGAAATATTGCGTTCGTATGGCAAGTTTTCGAAATTGAGTTTTCACCGGATAAATGCATTTGAAGTCCCCTGAAACAGAAAAAAAGTTTTAGCGAATGGTCTGCGTGTATGTTTTTTGGTTAACAAATTATCTCGAAAAAGAAAAATCGATGAATCTCAAACTTTGGTATTCCGTTTCGATACTACCACCGCATCTGAAAGGAAATTACCGAGCAAAATCCATCGACCGGACTTTACTAAATTTTTTTCTCAGTATTTCGCGGTTTTCACGAATACAGTCCCAACGAATTTTTTAAAATTTCGTATACCATCTACACACATAAATGCATATAATTTTTTGTTTGAAACAATTAATTTTTGGTTGTTTTGGGGGAACAGAGGCGTTAACCTTTCCCCTAAAGTACCATTTCAGTAAAATGTACGATTCTACCACTTTTATAATATCAATTTACATTAAAAGCATTGCTAGAATTCCAAATTTTTAGAAAATCGGTTAACCGGAACTGCAAATTTACAGAATTGATCTTCGTTTCCGCATCAATTCTCATGAAAAACACTTGGTTTCCGGGTTGAGACCGCTTCAGTGGTTTGCTAAAAACCGACGTTTCGCCCATGTTGCAATGAGCCTCTTCGACGTTTTTTACAAAAATCATTTTTGATTTTTGACTATTTCATTTAAACTTGGAATGGTAATTGTGCAGATAAAAACATATCTTTTTATTAAAATTGATTTTTGAGCTTGTGCGATTATTTCCGTGCTGAGGTATTTTGTGTTATCAAATTTCAGAGGTCAAGTGCAGTTGGTTCAAGTTACTGGAACTCTCTTCTGGCCATCGATGAAATCACGTGTATTAGCTGACTGGGTAGCAAACCTATCCCTAAGTTTATTTTAGGACAAATGAGTAAAATTTGAAGTTAAAAGAAAATTTCTCACTATATATATATATATATATATATCTACAATTGTATGAGCAGCAGTAAGAGAAAGTCGTGTGAGTGTTTCACACCAGATTATTTTGTTTGTATTAAAACATGGCAACTTTTGCAAATTATTCCGTTTGAATTAAAGACTCTAATTGATACAATTTGAGCGCTTACCTGTAATTCGTAAATCTTTTGCAAACAGGCAAATATAAACAATTTATTAGCCTTCTATTAATAAAAAAAAGTCACATAAATTACCATTAATTGGTGACATAATATATATATATATATGCGGAAAAATATACGCCAACTACTCACCAGTAATTTTCAGGATATTTAAGCGGAAGTAACGCTTAGATGAATCGGAACAGAGTGATTTACATTTTACTGAATATTGCCAGTTATTATCGATACACAAAATTTGAAAACAAAATGATCGATTATTAAGTGCTTTTTTTAATATACCTACTATTTTCGATAATTATTGCTAATAATGACCCAGTTTTAGAACCTGTACGTTCTATAACCGGTTCCCTTCTTTTATAGACTTGCATTCATTTCCTTTAAATTACTATTGTTTTTAATACTTTTTTAAAACAATATTTTTTCCTTTCGTTATTAATTTAAAAAAAAAAACTATATTATGTACTTGTCATAATTTTTTATTTATGTTTATTTGACCAATAGGAGAAGTAATATAATGTTGAGGTAAAAAGTGCCCTTAGACTAGTCTTATAACAGTTGTTATAGTTTATACGGATCTTTAAAGTTTATTAGAAATAGGAGTCGATTATTTGTGGTGCAAATCGATTATTAACAGCACTCTGTCCTTTTTTTGAGAGTAGAAAATTGATCTTTTTTTTGTCAGTTAACTACAAACTATTAAATTGCTATGAAAGACACACTTTGCCTACGAAAAACAAAGAAAATAACTATCTGAAAATGATATCATTTTAGGCTTGATTTTCTGTTCAAAGAATTACTTGTCCTCAAAATCGTCTCCTACAATAGAGTGGCTACATTCACAGTTCTCTTAAAATTATTCAGTTTCTAAATTTTCTAAAATTTTAACAACTTAGCCACTTCTAAAATTCTCATACTACTCTAAAGAGGAAGATATCACTGTAGTCCAGAGGATAGCGCTGCCAGCAAAATGCAATAATACTTGAAATCTTGCATCACAAATTGCTCATGTTCCCCCCTCCCCTAAACAATTTCATTTTTTCTACAAAAAGTTTCTAATAAACTCAAATCAAACTCCAAAAACCTGCTCTTCAAGTCGCATTTCCGGTTAACCGATTTTCTTCAAATTTGGAATTCCTGCAATTCTTCTAATGTATATTAATATTATGTAGGTGATATAACTGTGAATCGTACTGAAGCGGTACCGTAGAGGGTAGCTTAACGTTATTACCCCCAGAGTTCCCCCCCCTCGATAGATAGTTCTCCCAGAAAAATGTTACAAATTAAATGTTATAGGCATTTATATGTTTAGATAAAATACGAAATATAGAGACAATCATTGAAGTTCGCGAAAGAGAATCGCGAAATATTAAGTTACACT
The DNA here is from genome assembly GCA_011037195.1 of Triatoma infestans. Lineage (NCBI taxonomy): Eukaryota > Metazoa > Arthropoda > Insecta > Hemiptera > Reduviidae > Triatoma > Triatoma infestans. The sequence goes on from JAAEAF010000071.1 coordinate 60,420, forward strand.
TAATACATTTTGACGGTAACCTTGGTGTCAGATGCGGTGGTGGTATTTGAACGGAGTACCAAGTTTGAGCTTCCTGCGCTATTTCATACTGGAGATATTTTGTTGTACTTGAAGTTCCTCAAAACATGTATTTTTGGTGAAAACACTATTTCGAACATGTGACACCATCACAATACTTTGTTTTATTAGGAACAAGAGAAAGGAAAATGTTGGTATCACAACAATTGTGATGTTCTTGTTTTGTATTACATTGTGTTCTGAGAGCAACTTATTGGTCAAATATTTTGATTACTGAAATAGTTTACTTTTACAATTATTTTCTATTAATGCTGTAAGAGGGAATACCTACTATTTTGTCAACTTTTTGAAATTGGGCTCTCACTGGAAATACTTTAACACGTTTTAAAATTCTCTAAATTAAAAAAAAAATGCTTTTAACGATTGGTCTGCCAATATGGGTGTACCAAAATTTCCACGGTATTTCCGAATACGGCTTTAACGATTTTTATTAAACGACTCATACACAATATGCACTCATAAAAGTATCATGATTTGAAGCATTCATTCCAGGAATATTTATTTCCGTGAGCTTTAGATTCTGCCTGGTTAAGCTTCCCTCGGTTAGCATTCCAATTTGGAAGAATATCGATTAATCAACGGTGCTATTTTACCAAATAGGTTTTTGAGACATATATCTATTAGAAAAAATATTCTTCGGGAAACATTGATTTCCTCTATAAGATTATACTGTCCTATACAGCTGACCTATATATCTGTACCAATTGCATTCCTTTGTAGTTGTTTCGAAGATTGCTTGAAATAATGTCATGGCACGTTAATAAACTTCTATGTGAATTAAATGTTATATACATTTACTGGTTGCTGTTAATAATTAAATCTCAATTATTAAACATAAAAAAATTTTTTAATTTGTTTATTACAAATAATTCAATAGAAATTATTGGGGACCATGAAATTCACACACCATATTCTGACCATTGTCCGTCCCTAACGAGAGTTCTTCTCAATCATCACCTGGCTGGTTCTTATGGGAGAATACCTCTTTAATATCTCTTATAGATGATGATGTAAAAGTAATAATTTGTTTAATTTTATTATATCAAACTATATTTACGTATATTATTATATAATTAATATATTAATAATTATAAAAGTTTTGTTATTGATGTAATCATAACATATAAAAAGAGTAAAAAAAAAAAAAAAAAAATGATATAAAATCCAAAACACAATAGTAATAATTGTTAATCTTCAACTTTTTATAAATTAAGAGGATTTTAAGTGTAAGTACTATTACCAGGACACACATACACCTGTGATATAAGCCCAACCACTTACTAACATATATTTAGTGTATTATGGGGTGACTACTTAGAAAGAAAGTGAAAGTATTTAGATCGTTAGCGTTTTGCTTTCATATTAATTTTTGTAATTTTAACAAATTAGATGGCTTCATGAATAATTAATAAATTGTCATCCTCTTTTATGTATTGTTCTTCATGAATAATTGAAGCAAAAATTTATAAGTATTATTAATCACTGCAAATTTTCATGAACTTGTTCCTTGTCAAAGTTTGTCCATTTCCTTGTCAAAGCCATTTCTTCACATATCTTGGTGTACTTATGGGTATTCCCCATAATACAATACCCATACCTATCACATCCAACCATACTTATCCTCCTAAAGCTCGCACAATACAACGGTCTGCAGATATAGTCGATTTGTACTACTATATGGGTTTGGTGAGCTCACCACCACAAACACCTTTTTGCACACTGTGTACTTTATGATCAAATACCGTCATCTAAGAGACCTACAGAGAATCTTGTAGATCGTCCTGGATTTGGCTTTATACCCATTCTCTTAACACGCTATGTATATGAGGCTCATTTCACAAGTAGGTATTTTAATGCAATGGATCTATGCTTCTCAATATATTTGGAAGGTTTTTATCGTTCGTGCTTAATTTGGAGATATTAAACGAACTATTGTAGAAGTAGATCAATGTAAATAAAGCTTTGATTGTTTAGTAAACAAAAAGCTGTTTAATAATGAGCTTTTGACAAAGATCAGTCATAGAAAACCTTAAGTTTTAAGAGACAAGGACTAACCAAAAATTGTCAGTTCAAACAAAAATGATGTCCTGTTTATATTACAGGGTATATGAAGGGAATGTTTAGGGTATATTGGGTATAATACCCCATTTTATAGGCAAATGAACTATCCATTTCAACAGGTATCCATAAGTTTAGCCGAGCCCAACAACATATTTACGCTTACACTGACTTACTACATACAAGCCTAAATATCAATTTATGTGCAACTGAAATACAACTGGAAGAATAAAAAAGAGGAAAGAGCATGTAATAATAAATCTTGGCAAGAAAATAATAACTTGTTAGCATCATCAAATAACGTGTGCATGAGCGAAATGTACATTGGCTAATCAGTGCATTTAAAATTTGTTCTATGGAAATTTTAGTATAGACCCAGATCCTACAACACAGGATTAGTTATTATAGCCGAAATATAATTCTAAATCTGCCATGCAGTGAAACATAATCACTCCTTTTCAATTGGTTGCCATTTTAAGCTAGAGTTTTGTCCATTATTATTTATTTATTTATTTTATAGTGTTCTATATTAGTGTATTTAAGGTTGGCAACCCTGGTCTCCAGATAGAACAAGCGAATAGCTGGTTTTTGTTTCACTAAAAGTGCTCTTTGTAAATTCTGAGATTTGTCAACTTATTCAGAACAGGTGTGTAAACAAACTTAATTAGTCACAGCAGTAAAAATTATTAAAAAAAAAAAAATAGTTATTTATTTTTTAAAGTTGAGAATAAAACCGTTTTATTATAGTAGGCATACATAAGTAAGGACGTGGAATGATATTGTGAAACAACTACCATACACACACACACACACACACACACACACACAAACACAGAAAAAACACCCGGGGGAGAGTCCTATCCTACAACAACACACTGAAGTGAGAGGTGGGTGTATATATAAAGTGAGCCCTGTTTGTAAAGTGGTCACTATATCAAGTCATTTGATTTTATTCGCTACTGATAGACTTTTTTTTTTAAACATATATTTAGGAGCTCCAAACTAGTTCAACAATATGAACCCAATATTGGTTAGTTCTATTTTACTAATATTATTTTAGTAACCACCTGTTTTTTCGTCAATGATCCCTAATTATTGTATTTTTAATTTGAATAGTATTTATTTTTCTACTATTTTTATATTTCTGTTTTTCTACTCCAAAAAAAAATTAACTTTAGAGCCTAGTAACTTTGGGATTGGTAGCTTGCGTCACAGCTCAATATCACCATGGAGGCGGGCTTGGATTAGTAGCTGTTGGCGGTCATGGAGGCGGTGGATACGGAGGACATTACGAACATGTCGACTACTATGTATGTATCTTGCAGGACTTGGATTGTTTTTCTGTTAAATAAGAGAGGTAGATTCTTAGAGTTTGACGCTTTTTCTTTGCGCCAGCTCACGTATTGACTTGTCGAGAGCAAAAAATTAGAAAATCTCAATTGATATTTATAAAATTCATTTTTCCCTTATGGATGGCTAAGAAAAAATACTCTTAGGCTTATCTATTATTTTCTCTTAAGAGGTTTTCTACAAAAGACGTTTTAGAGAAAAGCATTCCGGAAAATTTTTGAATTAGTTGTTTTTTCCAGAAATGGCTTTTCTTTTCTTTATTTATTTTTATTTATTAATTTTTGTTTTTTTAAGAAACCATCGCTTTGATTATCGATTCTTTACGGGAAAAATGCACCATGAATTTTGATTTACTAGCGGTCAATTTGCCACTGAAATAACCGCACTTAAAGAAGTTCTGCATTTCATTATGCTTGTCTTGCTTTTGGTTAACCAAGAGAAACAAAACTTGGCGGCTAATATATAAATTTTAATTCGTCGACATAAATTTTGAACGTGTTTATTTTATTTGAAGGCAATGTGGGTCCAAAAATAATTGTTCGGGGACCGTATGCGATAGATAAATAACTTCCATCGTTTAAAACTTTCGATACACAATACTGTTTCTACTTTTTAACGATACACAGTACGCGGTTTGTGTTCTTTCGCTGAAGTTTTGAACCGTTAAAAATGAACGTTTCTGGACTGACCAATCTCTGTCAGCGTATGTACATCCGAATACGGTCAGAACTAAGTAAACGAAGTAAAGCTGTGATGGACACAATCTCAAATCAAATGTAACTTCGTTTTTTGGTTGTTTTTTAAACACTCCCGAAAAGTACGATTATATTTGAACTGTATTCTTCCGATCTGCTGTTATTCAGCTATTTTTCTTTCAATTTGTACAGGATTTCATTTATAAAAATCCTTAAAACATAGAGATCTAGTTTTCGTTTTCAGCTATAATACAAACTTCTTCCCACTTTTCAGGCACCGCCACATTATAGCTATGAATATCAAGTCCATGATCCACACACCGGTGACATAAAGAGCCAGCATGAAACTAGAGAAGGTGACGTAGTCAAAGGATTCTACACTTTGAAGGAACCCGACGGTACTGTAAGAGAAGTACAATATACCTCAGATAAACATAACGGATTCAATGCTGTTGTCAAAAAATCCGGCCATGCTGTACATCCGGTTGTCCATCACGCCCCTGTACATCATTATTAAACAGGAAGAAAGGTTTTAGATTAATATTTTCCATGATCTTTCGAAACAGTATTATATTTCCGGTTGAAATAAGAATTTAATATTTTTTGTGTATATATGTTTTTATACTTTTATAAATAAATTTTTATAAAAATACGCGCTTCTTTTTTTTTTTTTAATGCACTATCTGATTAATTATATAGCTTCTATTCAGTTCCTGTACTATTCTAAGATCATGTAAGTCACTTTTCTATGATTATGAAATACAAAACAAAACTACACACAAGTATAATTTGGAAGTAAACAATACTGATAATGACCTCGATTTATTGAAACTTCGATTATAGCTTGTTTTCATTTCATTATTGTCGAAATATAATTTCCTTTATTTTTCGATACATCAAGTATAACTTCTTAAGCATGATAAAAATTCGAAGCACATGGATATTATAAAAAATTTGTTAAGAGACATAAGTTTACTTCAGTTTTATAGCCCCCAAATTTCTTTTGATAGAATTTGAAAAGTTTTGATAAATGAAGATATATTTAGCCTGTTTTCAGAGGATCGAAATCGTAAAGAAGTTGTTGAAATTCGAGAAATCGTTCGAGCGCGTCAGTATGAACAATTGTCTCTTGCCGTCTCTGAAGAGGCACTTGATAATTTCAAATGGGAATGATAAATAAATTTAATAATTTGTGTGAATTTAGATGTTAGATATCCAGAACGGGTGATCATGAAGCTATTTTCTATTGTGGCCAAAAAGATCTTTTCCTTGGTATCACTTTGTAGTTCTCTGCTGAATGTATAATCTCTAAGTATAAATGTTCGTGTAGGCTAGTGTGTCAGTATTTTCTTTTTGGCGTCACTAAACTTATATAATTGCACAAACAGCCATCTCTTCAGGCTCGCTGTGTATCGTATGAGTATTTAGAGGTGTCAGAGTTAAGTGTTTGTTCTTCTTGGTAGGCTAAAATATTTCTAGGACGCCATGATCCTTGAAAAAGTATTCCTCCAGGAGGTAGGTCCAAGGTTTACTGGCTGGGGGGAAGGGATTCTGCCTTCTAGATAATCATGGGATTATTGAGAGTTTTAAATAATCTAATATTTGATTCTTTAGACTCTTTATCACAAGTGTATTCCAAAAGAATCCAATGATAGCTGAATTCAGTGACTCCCGGGCCGGAAATCATCCTATAGCTAATAATGTAGAACGTCTAAATCACTTGGAAACAACTTATTGAACACATCACTTATTTCTTTATTCCACCAACGCGACGATCTTGATCAATTTAACATCACAGATGGAGGAAACTAAATCGAAATTCCCAGAGTTTGAAGCTTTCAGAAGTACGATTTTTCACTTCCTTCTACTGCTGTAAACGGAACTGTTGAGATCACGCAAAATTTTCTATTCTGAGTTTTCATCGGAAATATCAATTTTGAGGTTTTGTCATAAAAAAAACAACAAAAAAAACGAAATTCTTTGGAAGTTCAAACTTGACATTGGATATTACCAAGGGATCTGGACAGGAAGTTAATGGCAAAAATTCCTCAACCGGAAATATACTATTTTACTGAAAGGATTTCACAGTTTAGGATCTGGTACATTTTTCTGGAGAGGAGTGACGGCTGACTCCTCTCTTAAGTGTCATGACATCATGTCAGTGTACGGTTCTAATCACCTATGATAATTAATGAAAATTAAATCAGTTGCAGAAACATCAAAAGGGTTATCGTTTTTTAACCCTTTTCAGTTTTCTGTCAATTTCTCTGCGACGACTTCTACGGATTATTTTTAACATGTTATGCTAATTACTCGTAATTAGAGGCATGTCATTTTTGTTTGGATTTTGTACTGAGAAAATTGATTTTCTATTGTTCTGGAGGAATTAGGGAGTCACTTTAAGTAGCCATTTATTATAATGTTGGTTTTCAATAGATATATATATATAATATTGAAGAAAATTAAATTTTTGTAAAGATTGCATGTTTAAATAAAATACGCTATTTAGAACTGTAGGAATTGCAGTGAGAGAAAGTCGTTTGCGTGCTTTAATGCAAGACATTTTTCTACTTTTTTAATCAGGAGAATGTAAATGACTAGATATATTTTTTATATAATAATTGAAGTTTATATAAAAATATTTTTCGAAACGTTTTCTGTAACATTTTTTTTTATATTACTGTAATAAATTCAAGTAATACTTTTAAATTGTGACTTAGATATTTATAGCTAAGTAATAAACAAATATGTAATAAATAAATAAAAGAAATAAAATAAACAGATCTTCTGGCCAAAAGTATTATGAAAGATAAGAAAAAATGTATATGTTGATCAAGAGAGTCGCAGACTGTACTGTGTAATGATGTCATCAAGTATAGATATTTATTGAGAATATCATTATAAACTAAGAACACAATATAATAAGGAGTCTAACATAGTTTGATCATTAATTGGCAACGATAGATTATAAAATGACTATTAAAAAAATATATATTCAAGTATTTTATCACTCTGGAAATTAACAATTAAATGACATAATCAATTTATTACTGATTATTGATGCAATATGCAAATATCTTCATAACTACTGGACTAGGAATAGCCCAATGGGCAGTTATAAGATTCTAGTAAACTAGTTTAATGCATTGATAAAATAGTGCAAGCTTTCACATGATAAAGTACATTTTAAGTTGATTAAAGCATTTTTGTAAAAAATGAAATTCAGAGTTACGTAATCTAGAACGTAATACGTCATCTCAGAGTGACTTTTTTTTTTTACAAAAATTATGCAGCAGTGCAGCTTTAAATAGTGCTTCTTTTAACAGAAAAGTTGCCGCGATGTTTGCTTAGGTAACTGTTTCCTTCGAATCGTATTCTGGTATTCCATCCATCATGCAATGATTTATAAAAAGCAAGTAAACATGCAAAGTGACTCAGTTTTTACAACTAGTTGCGGATGAACGGTATCCAAAGTTACTCGTAGTATATACCTATGAGTAGCCTAATAATCAGCTGATATAATATAATTTTTACTTTATCAAACCGCTGTTAGAGAAGGTACTGTAATCGTGTCAAATTCTCGATAATGAGTATTTACCGGAAATATTCGTTTCGAGGTCCCGTGAGACCAAAAACGTATTTTTTAGAAAATTGTGTGCGTATGTGAACATCATAGCTCAAAAACGAAAAATCGCAGAAAGTGAATTCCAAAATTGCATTCCATGGGTGTATGGGGGAACCAACACAAACTTCCTCTTAAAATTCCTCAACCGGAAGTGCCACTTTACTGAATAGATTTTTCAGATTTTTGCGATTTTTTCTAAAATGGTTTCAACTATTTTCTTTGAACTTTGTATATCGATTCCACATACAAAGAGCTACAACTTTATTTGAACTATTTGAACTTTATTTGGTTTTTGGTAGATGGGCGGGGATAGGTATTTCTAAAGCATTATTTTAGTTCTATCACCTAAATAATATTAATTAAAATTAAATATGTTGTCAAACTGGTGAGCTTGAAGAAAACCGGTCGACCGAAGTGTGTTTTTACTTAAGTTATTTCAGTTGTCTACGATTTTACCCATAAAAACACCGACTGATTTCATCCAGTTTGTTGCATTAACTATAATTACAGAGGCCTGTTCTCTTTCGTTGGGGACTTTTTTCCGAGAAAGCCCATTCAAAAAAGTTTTGGTTACGGTTTCCTCAAAAGTCATTTGATTAAATTTAGATTCTCCCATTGATAGTAAAAATTATTTAATAGAAAATTTGATAAATTTGAACAAGTACTTACCCCCTGCTCTTTGTAGCTCAGAAAAGAGCGCCAATAACATTGAACCAACCCCATATAACATTTGAAATTAATGCCATAAATACCGCATAACAGCCTACAATCAATTTTTCGGAAAAAATGTAATAAATAAAAGTGATTAATTAGGTTTGTATCTGAACGTTTAATATTCCAATTTAAAGGAAATGGAACGGTTTCCTTAATCGAGAAAATTCCAAAAACTCAGAAACTTGTTCTGTAAAGTCAAAACTTTCGGATAGTCGATGATCTTCAAATATGGAATTCCAGCAATATTTTTAAAGTATATTAATATTATACAAGTGGTAGAACCATACATTATATTGCGTTTATTTTAGAGGAAGGTTTACCGTTACTGTTCCCCAGAATCCCCCTAAAAATCAATTTTGTCCGGGAAATGTTACAAATTAAAGTGTTAGTGGTTTTGTTTGTAGATAGCATAAGAAGTTTAAAGAAAATCGTTGAAGCATTTTTCGAGAAAATCGCGAAAAACTGAAAAAAGAAGTCATTAAGTCGCATGTCCGGTTGATGGATGCGGTGACCAAAACGGAAACCAAATTTGAGCCTTCTGCGTTTTTCGTTTTTGAGCTATGCTGTTTGTGGACCTCAATACATTTCCGGTGACGATTTCAAAAATTTAACACGATGGCAATACTATCACTTTTTTTCCAAAAAAAAATTAAAAAAGAAAGATACTAACAAATGCCCTTATGTTGTCGGGCCTTTACACTTAAGACCGGTGGCTACACGTTACTTCGATTTAATCACATCGATTTGTTTTTTCTTAGGTTTCATTGAGTGTAGAAGAAGTACAGTTACACCAGTAGAAAAATTATTGATGTAGCTGATTTTTCGAAAATGTATTATCGATACTGTACAGAAAACATCATCTCAAATGCTGGAAGTTAGATTTCTGTTTAAAATTTATCTCTTGGAACTGTGTAGAAAGAATTTTTTGAGTGTCCTGATTGGTGCATATCTAGTTTGAAATAGATGTAGATATTGTTTTGAAAAATCGTTTTTATTATTTTCAATTACATTATATAAATAGTGACTTTTATACCGTTTATTGATGTATGTTAATACTGGATTCGTTGAAGTCGTTTGATCATCAGATGTGTTTAAATTGATCATTGATCATCAGATGCGCCGAAAATAAGTGAGAGTATTATTTCATTACTATTTTCTTCCGTTTATCGTTGCCGTTTATATTATCTTGTCTCAAAACCAGATAACAAAGAATTTTCTTGAGATAATTGAAGCTCTTGAGACTCTTGTTATTTTTATTTTTATGTCAAAATGAATAAAAAATATATAAATTCATTATATATTCATTAAATATATATTCAAATATATTTGATTATATATTAATAAAAAAACAAGGTATATTTACAATTTTTTTGTTTCCTATTGGTTATTATTATTTTTACAAATTTTATGTACAAGATTTGAGAAAAATGCCTTAAAAGTGATGTTCATAGGCAGGAGCATGATGAGCATGGCCGATCCTCTTTACCTCAGCATTGAATCCATTATGTTTATCAGCTGTGTAGTGGACTTGTCTGATTGTACCATCAGATTCATGCAGTGTATAATATCCTTTGACATGATCACCAACCCTAGATTCATGATGGCTTTTAATATCACCGGTGTGTGGGTCATGTACGGAATATTCGTATTTGTAATGTGGTGGAGACTGTAAAAGAAAAACTTATTAATATTAACGTTAATCACTAGCAATATTAGCATAGCAGATGGTACGATACATGTTTGTTCATTACATAATAGTCATGATATTCTTCCTCATGGTGCTCCCCACCTCCTAGACTTTCTGCTTCAATACCACCTCCATGACCACCTTCAATGCTGCCCCCATTGCCAACTTCAATACCGCCTCCATGTCCACCTTCAAAACCGCCACCATGGCCACCTTCAAAACCTCCTTCAAAGCCACCCTCAAAACCGCCACCAATGATACCACCTTCATGTTCTTCTTGGACTACGTGAACAGCATTAGCAACAGCAGCAAGGAGTCCAAATAGTATCATACTCTGTCAATATTATTTTAAAATTTAGTGTTATCTCGTGAACATGAAACTGTTGAGAAGTTTGATATAGAGGCTATAATTGATGTAGGTGAAGTAAAAACAAATCTGATGTGAACACTCACACGACATTCTCTTAATATTATTATATATAAATTGGTAAATTTCTTTAAACTTCAAATTCTGCTCAGTTGTGTTCTAACTTTGGAAATGTTACAAATAAAAGTGATAGGCTTATATCTGGGCAGTTAGAATTCCAAGTTTGAAGGATATCGTTGTAGCCATTTTCCAGGAGATGCCAAAAAAGCTCATAAACATATTCTCTAAATTCGCACTTTCTGTTAACCGATTTTCTTCAAATTTGAAATGCTACTAATGATCCCAGTTGTATTAATATTATATAGCTGGTAGAGCAATCATCTGCACTGAAGTAGTACTTCAGAGGGAAGCTTAACATTACTGTTCCCTCAGAACCCCTTCCCCCAAAAGTATTTTGCCTGAAAACTCCGTCAGATGCGGTAATAGAAACGGAATTTCAAGTTTGAGAGTTTACTGCAATTTTGTTTGTTGAGACGTTTTATTCACACATACGCACCACATACAAATCGATCATTCGCTAAAAATATTTCCGTTTTACTCCGCGGACCTTAATACATGTATTTCCGGTGAAAACTCAATTTCGAAATTTAGAAACGATCGTAATATTTCCTTTTACCAGGAGTGTGAGAATGTGAAAGTGTTAGACATAAATGGGATAGAAAGAGAATGAGGTTACTGATCTGAAGCAACTTAAAATCAACTTTTGAAAGCTGAGATTCAGCAAGTATTTGCAAAATCCAATAATATTGAGCAGCCCTCTTCATTGAAATCGCATACTTGTTACTTACAGAAAATTGTTGAGAAGAAAGCATGTGGCAGGAAGAGAGCTCAGTCTAGCGCGCTGGAACGGAACGCGCAAGTTCCGGGTTTGAGTCCAGACAACTGCTTAGATTTTCACGTCCACGAAGTCTATACAACTCACTGTCTGGTGACGTAGTAGTGTTGTCTGTTACGAGAGAACCTATTCCATGGGTTAGTATTGAGAAGGCTTTGGGAACCAATTACCATAGTTGTTAATGCGCCTTAAACAAACACTAAGGATTTTATTGCCTCACTTGGGGGGGAGGGGGTAATAGTTGAGCGAACAAATTCGTATTTGGCTCGTTAATATCACTGATAAACAAATTTCAAATGAAAACCTTCATTGTCAAGCGTGAATCCCACAAAAATATGTTCTCTGTAGTGTAGATCTTAAGGTTTCCCAGGTGGAGTAGAGATGACTAGTCACTTCTTGCGATACCATGGTTCAGCATTAATCCCATTTACAGTAATCCCACTTATATATGGGCGAGCGTTCTTTAATGAAGTTGCAAGTACTGTTGTTGGTTTAATATATATGACTTGGCAACGACCTAGAAAGTGGAAGTAGCCACTTTCTTAAGGATCTTGGCGTATTGTAGGTATCCAGAAGGGGATAAAAGATTATCTCGGAAACATTTCTCCACACCACATTCACTTCCGATCCCTTTATTTTTACAAACACAATAGAACCATGTCAGAATTCCTAAAAAAATGAATGTATCTCGGCATCCAGCGCACTTCACACTATTGAAATCTCGCCTTTAAAAAAAAAAAAATAGAATTAAAACTTTATGGTATTAACAAAAATTATCACCTACCTTATATGAATAATACATTATGCCCGTCTATAAAAGAAGGATAAGGATGTTCAAGCTGTGAAACACTGTACAATACTATGCCATCTTGATCTCCGATCCCATATTTATATACAGTTGGCTAAACTGTTTTACAATTTTAATAATTTCATAATATTGTATTATCTTTATTAAAATTCCGTATCGCTATAACATATAACTTCGCTTTACGACATTATATATATATATATATATATATATAAACTGAAGTTATATTTAATTTTATTCAGTATAATAAAATTAGTTTATCTTCTAATTGGGATCATTGTTCCATATCTATTACTATTTAAATATACTAAGTTTATATATATATGTAATTAGTTTATATATACGTAATTAGTTTATATAAATATATTAACTGCAGTTTTTTAAAAATTATTCTAATATTACAATTAGGACAAACAATTGATGAGATTTTCTTCAAAATGATGAAGAAGTTGCAGTTTGATCTCAAAAATAACGAAAATTCAGATATTGAATTGGCATGTCGAGCTAAAGTTTGGCTTGCGCAGAACCTCGCTCTAAAATCGATTACCTCGGAAATATTTATCAAACGAAAAATTGTAATGTAGAAATTTTAAAGAAAACAATAACCTCAGCAGTTTTCGAACAAAATCAAGGGGTGAGATGGAGGGAGGGTTGCCAAATACGGAAAGGTTTTTTTTTTTTGACTAGAGGGCGCAGTTTTTATTTTTATCAGAGTTGACTTCAACTGAGTGTTTCTGTCCCGCATCATAGCTTGATCTCAAAAAGACTCTTTGTACGAATTGATAGTCTTACTGTGACGATGGATGAGAATCCGTATTTGGTCAGAATCAAAACAATGAATCTTAGATACTATCCAGCGTTGCGGACCAACTACATATTCAATAAACTTGTCTCTTGATATCCCAGTATTATTCCATTATTTAGGACATTTGTCATAAACTCGCCCCTTGAAAGCTGCTATACAATAGGAGCTATTTGCTCTAATAATATTCAACAATAAGGCCAAGCTCAGTTTTCTGATATAAAAACAACTGTTCTGTATTTTGCTGAATCATTACCTTAAAAATTTACTTACCATTGAAAAGGCAAATTCTAGTTAAAACCTGACTATAAATAATACTCTGGGCCTATCTTCCAAGTAAATTAATAGTTTGCACTGAGAATGTCATGTGTCGACCCTTTATTTGTTATATTATTTCAAAATTGTTAGAGATTTTTAGTGAGGAAGTTCATAAAAACTAACAATCTTTGTCTTTTCCTAAAGTTTGTGAATGTTTCATTTCTTGTGTAGAGGGCGCATCTCGTATTGTTAAAAAATACAGACATTTTAATTGTCACACTCAATTTTTTATAAAAATTCATAAACAGCAACTAAATTGTCTTACTATTTGCAGAGAAAACAAATTACATAATCCTATTGTGAGTGTGTGTGTGTGTGTATGTGTGAAGGGTGAATAGCATAGCTCAAAAACGAAAAATCGCAGTAGGTTCCAACTGCACATTCAGTATAGGTATGGATATGGAATCTGCCAGTAAGTAGGCAGTCAAAACTCCCGAAAGTAACACTATAATGATTTTCACTTTTTTGCAACTTTCTCTAAAATGGCTTCCAATGATTTTTCTTTAATATTGATATATATTAATACACTAAAAGATAAAACTTTTATTTATTCAAATTAAGGCGGTTTCATTTAGAAATTCATTTGGGAGAGTGGCAGGGTTTTGATTTCCTTCAGAATGCTAATTTAGTTTATTTTTTTTTCTAATTTAAGGCGCCTCAATTGTGTGGTCATTGGCGCCGGAGCATTCTCAGTGCACTGCCGGCCCTCGGACAGTGTTCTCTCGTTACAGACAACACTGTCCATCACTGGACAGTGAGCTGTAGAGGCTCCTAGGAAGAAAAAATCTAAGGGTAGCCACAGCTGGACAGTTAGCTTTCCATTGTTTGGGAAAATACCGTCAACGGAGGAAAGAGGTTCTCTTCGGTTATAAAATTTTATTTGTAATCTCTAGGTACATTTAATTATATTATAAAAAAATTTTGATGTGAAACACTTACAACACTTTCTCTTTCTCCAGTTTACATAGTTCATAGAGTCTAGATTTTTGACTTCTAATATATAACGCTTCTTTAATAATTACTACGATTCCGTGTTTAATGTTGTTGCAAGAAACTAGATTGAATTAGCACATACGTAGAATACCATCTTTGTAGTACACTTTCAATAATTTGTGGATGCATAAAATTAAGGATCAAATGGGTGGGTTGGCTGCCAAGTGGTGTAAGTCACAAAAATTGAAAAATGGACTTAACACCACTTGATTGCCAAGGCGCTTAGCAGTTTCATTCAGCCTTTCCTGAAAGCGGACTATTTAACGAGGACCCACGCCACATGTCGGATACGAAAAACTGCATGTCTAGTAATGTGATAAGGGGTGTGAATCCATCTTTCATTTCTGTGACTTGCACCATTCGGCAGCCAACCTGATGATGTTGGCCCGCCTACATAATGAATGGCTAAAAAGTCTAGTTCTAAGAAAAGTTTTTCAACTGATTATTATCAATCCTTGGAGAAATTTTTGTGGGTATTTAACATCACATTTATTTTGTACCATTAGTACAAACGGCCAAATACAAAATTGTGGATTTTCCATTTCTGTCTAATTAAGTCGGAGGTTCAGCACTTAGACCTCAGCTACGCCCATTGTGCACCCCGTGTATACACCTCACATCAGCCCTGTATCATTAAAAAACGCCAGGGCTGAGGCGAGTGAAATTTCCGATCCCGTTTTCGGCTTCAAACTGTGGACGCCACATGTCAGGAATTGTATGCGAGCATAGAGCAAGCACTCTCCAAGAAGGTGAAACGATGTCTCATCCTTTTGTCCACGTTTGTGCGAGTCTTTGAGGGGCCCTCCAGGAAAATCTTTAAGTACCTCAGCCCCGCAATATTTTTCCAATATATTGTATGTTTGCGTGTTAGCCATTTTTCAAGGGCCCTACTGGCAGTTCTATACGAGATGCTGCAGAAAGGCTCCGGACCAATGGGCGTTCGTGAGGCGCCCTCCTTCGCCAGTCTGTCGGCCTTGAATGCCTTTATGTCCCGGCACCCAACCCAGCCAGAGGCTGTTGTGGTTTGGCAGAGATTCTAGCTGTTCGCGGCATTCCTAAACAATCCCCGACCAGTTCGCCTCTAAAGCCTTTAGTGCGACCTGGCTATCAGAGAAGATCATGATTGTTCTGCTCGTTACGCCCTTATCCCTAAGATACTGGGCGCAACTTGGGGTGGCGAAAATTTTAGCCTGAAAGACCGTTGGGTTGCTGCCAAGAGATATGGCGATGTCGATGCCAGCCCTGATATGCACGCCAACCCCGACACGAGCACAGATCCTGGAGCCATCTGTGTATACTACGATTTCGTTTAAGCCAGTATGATCATTAGTTTCCACATGTGAAGTTGTCACTCTGAATTTTGATTCGAAGAGATACATCGGGTTCGATCTCCTCCCATACATACATAAATGTGGGATTTTCCCTAATTCCCTGAATATTTTCTCATGCCGCTCGGGTTTATGTCCGAGTTGAAGGTTATGAATGCTGGTCAGTCTATAGGCCGTTCTTAGGGCCTCCGCCCCCGCAATCATGTGCAGCGGCGGAAGTTCCAGGAGGATTTCCAAGGCCGCTGTGGGAGTGGAGCTCATGGCACCAGTAATTCCCAAATACGCGAGCCTTTGGACCTCACCTAGCAGTTTCCGAATAAACCCCCTCTCAGTTCTATGCGACCAGACTAATGAGAATTAGGTTACTATGGGTCTTACCATCATGATGTATATCCAATACAGCATCCTGGGATTGAGGAGTTTTATCAAAGCTCCTTGCAGGCCCACAAGGACCGCCTTATTTGCTTTTGCTTTCTTTTTCAACAAGGATGAAAATTCTGGACGTTTTCTGTATAGCTCACATTAATTTCATAAATCAGTAAACATTGTGTTAGAAATCACTTGATTTTTTGCATTTTTTTATAAAAAATTTATATCGCAAAATTTGATAATTTATAAAATACCCACGAAGGGGAAATAAGTAAAAAATTTCTGAACTAGTTTTTTCAAAGAAATAATTAGCTATAAATAATAAGCCAATCACAGTGTAGAACAGAAGGTGTGAAGTGGGTGTGGGGCTAATCAGAAATTTACATTATCATGATGCCCACGCCCACATTTCAGACCTATACTTCGATGCACCACATGCGTCACCGTATCCTAAATAATATTAAGTAATGGAAAATGTGTCGTAAATTCTGGAATTCTTCTCTGAACAGTCTTTCAACTGCTTCATTGGCTTAAACTTTGTATTTCCTGGAATCCCTTGCAATAACTATCTCGGAATTTTTGCACTGGTTACTGTTACAATATCAATAATAACTTACAAATAACATAAATCGCAAAGGGATTAAAAAACAACTGCAAAAGAATTTCAACATAAAATTGTTTCTCTATTTATTTTATAATTTCACAATTTTTTAGTATTTTACAACAAAAATCCAAATATTGATACTTTTGAAAGAAATTGAAAAAAATTTATATACTTTATTTCATATAAAAATTTACTAATAATCAATTTTCACTTGTTCAGTATTATTCCATTACAGTATTTAACTTCGGTTAACAATTTGTACAGCATTATTTTTACTAGAAATTTTGACAGAGTGACTTTGATTTAAACAGAACAAAAAGTGCCACCACCTGTTTTATCAACTTTGCAAAAAATAATATCAGCATTACACAATTTTTTTTCAGTCGTAATATTGACGTATTTTTGCTTAATTTTTAAGATTTTACCCGTTTGTCTCCTAGATTTCTCCGCATAACGGAAATGAGGAGCTAGAATTTTTACCTTACTTATGTTCAAAGAACAGACGGAATTAGCTAAAGTGATCTCTCTATGGTGACTTCATTATCCCACTATTGGTAATCAACTAAGGATATCCATCCAGCACATCCCCGGTGGTAACACCCCCTCCCCCAAGAAGTTCAAAACCGCTGAGAAGATCAGAAAATATTCTTCCCATCTTTTGCTTATTATGAAAATATTATCGACTTTGATTCCTTCACACAAGATCCCTACACCCACTTTCAATTACTTTCACTTGCCATTGTAATTGTTATTTATCAATAGACGCTCTTAACAGTCCTAGATAATCATAAAACTCTTCAAATATATCTCTTTCAATTTCTTCAATATCCCTACCACTTTCACTTGTCAATTCTTGAAGAGTCTCCCGAATTCTGGTCAAAATTCCACCATATTGGTAACTCCCGACACTGTTTTCTAATTTTCCTTCACCGGAGTTGTTTGGATATTCGCTGTGATCAATTGATTCATAGTAGTTGTGGGCGTACACTATGCCAAATATTAACAGTGCAATCAGTACCTGCAATAAAAGAATTTTATTAAAAATAAAACTAAAATTGTATAAAGACTTGTTTGTTAAATATCGGATATAATGTTCAAATTACCTGTAAAATCAACATATTAACAATAGTGTGGTGATCAGAACACTGATTCTATATAAATTTCTAATTCCTAAATATATAGATATATATGTTTCTGGATGAGCAGCCGATACGTTTCATAATTTTAGAAAATGTTTAAAAAAATGTTTTCCTAAATCTTGGAACGAATTCCACGTTCATGGTTCAACAATGTATGAATATTAAAATTAATAACTCTTGGAAATAAAAAATAATAAGGCAATTGTTCATAAAAAATGAGATATTTCAATTAGTAAAAGTAAACAAATGAGATTTATGTTTGTGACTCCTTAGAAAGGATATTTTAGTTACTGAAGAAAGTAAATTTTCTAAGGAGATTTTCCGGTTAAATTTCGGTTTCCACAGCCTTGATAAGAAACAGTCGTCATCCTTCAATTTATATATTTCCTTCAATATTTTCTATCAATTTTTAAATTAAACGAAACGCAAAAAAATCTGGTGTGAGACAATTTAACTACTTTCTCTCAGTGTTTTTTTTTTAATTTAAGGTGCAACAACATCTATGTTTTTTAATTTAAGGCGCAACAACATCTAAGGCCATAGGCGGCCGGGGCCTTGTTTGTGCACTGCCGGCCTTCGGACAGTTTTCTGTTGTTATAAACAACACCGTCCATCTCCTAACAGTGACCTGTATAAGCTTCTAGAAAGAGTACAATAGAGTTGAGAGCAGTGGCGGCTCGTGACTTAGATATGTGGGGGTTCAACTTTTTTTTTTTAAATATTTTCATTACCTATCATAATTAGTAGCTTGGCTAGATAGAAATCATGAAGTAAGCCAGGAGCCAGGTAAAAACTTGCATCCCTCTCCTACAATTAAATATGTTAAATTAACAATAAATCTATTAGGGAAGGGATTAGCTCAGTAGATAGTGCATTGGACTCCCACGCGGAGGACTCGGGTTCGAGTCCAGCTGTGCTGCCCTTAGGTTTTTCTTCCTAGGAGCCCTTACAGCACACTGTCCGGTGATGGGCAGTGTTGTCTGTAACGAGAGAACACCATCCGGAGGCCGGCAGTGCACTGAGAAGGCTCGGGCGCCAATGACCATAGATGTTGGCGCACCTTAAATTAAAAAAAAAAAACAATAAATCTGTCACTTTGCACCCAGAGAAGAACTGTGAAAAAAAGACTTGTACCGTTTGAGTTCGAAAATTAAGTGGTTAACTCAACGGTAATTTTTATTATCTAAATAAAGTGTTTCGGTTCAAAGGAAATGTCAATGAGTTGGCATCTATTCTTTGCTAGGTCATTTATCTTAGTGATGTTTTAAGTACCAATACCAACATCAAATTTTTATAAATATAAATATGTGACTAAAAATCCACACACTGGCACAGGCAGGCACATCACACAAAATCTGGTGTGAAACACACAACTTTCTCTTACTCAGTTCTCAAAATTATAATTGACAAATTTTATAGTTTGTGTACCAAATTTAATGAAATTCTTCGAAAACTGAAGAAAATGTTCAGTAAAAGCGCACTTCCGGTTTACTATTTTCTTGAAACTCAGAATTTTGGCCATCTATTTATTTCTAATTAATTTTGTTTGGATGATAGAATTGTATAATCAAATATGAGAGCACTTTAGAGAATAATATAACCCCATCCCTCCCCAAAAAATGCCCTTAAATGAATTTTACCAGACAAATGTTTCAGATAAAAGTTATAGATCTTTGTATGTTTAGTTTATGTAAGAAGATTCAAGAAAATTGTCGGAGCAATTTTTGAGAAAATGGCGAAAAAGTGAAAAAATCAACTAGTAAAGTGGTACTTCCGGTTGAGGAATTTCGACAGATAAAATAGGGTCAGATCTCATGGTGATACCTAAACGGAATGTCAAGTTTCAACTTTCTACGGTTTTTCGTTTTTGAGCTATGGTGTTCACATACATACACACACAACGCGCGCGCGCACACACACACGCACACACGCACGCGCGCACACACACACAGACAAAGAGAACATTTGCTAAAAACAACTTTTTTAACTCCGGGTAAGATTGGGTAAGTTCGTTCGTAGATCGTAAGTAATGTTCATCGCGCTTGTAACCCCCACTCTTATTTTTAAAAAGTTAATAAAAACATACACTTTTCTATACTAACACAAAGAAATTTTTTATATATATACTAAATTCTCTAGCGCGACTCCTAACTGTGAACCCCCTACTTCCTACTTTCTTATACATCTCCTGATACACATGCAATTCACTAAGTGTACAATTCATTGTACGAACATATTAAAGGAGTTGCTATACTGATATACGTTCCTGTTCTTTTAAGTCTGATTCTCGGATTTTACTACTGATCTTTTTTATTAATATAGATCAGGCCAATATATACAAATTCCAGTTGTAAGTTTAACGCAAAACCACTCAAGTTTAGAGCAAATAAGGTGAAGAAATAAATATTATCTGTTTGTTTACGATTTTCTATGGTCAAAAGTTTAAAAAATTTATCCTCATCCTTAACTAAGGTATGATCAATATGTTGATTTAAATGTTATTCCTTAATTGGACAAGTTAAAAAGTCAGATAATAAAGTTGTCAGATTAATTTATATTAAATAAAGTACACTTATTTTCAGGGTAAAAAATCTATCTAATTGTAGGCTTCGTATGCTGACGGTTTCCTCACAGGACATCATAGATTCAAGGGGCACCGGAAGAAGCTGGACCTAAAATACGATAGCACCTGCAGATTCCGTGAGGAGATGGAGGAGTCTCCAATACTACACCTCCCAACGGACGGCAATGCTACCATCCAGAGAAGATTTGGAAGCCTGGATGCTTACCAGGTGGTAGAGAAAGATATACCCTTCCTAGACCCTTCCCAGACCCTGAGATTCCTCAGAGATCTTCATTTCGAAGGGGTATTGTAGGTGGGTAGTCTCACCCTTGGCACCAGTGGGGTGGCACAGTAGACTATTTTGGTCGCAGTGCACATACAAAAAAAAATATCTAATTCCATTTACAATAAGTCTGGCATGATATAAACCCATAACCCATCCTTGGGAGACAATCCTTGCCTTGCTCAGCGAGTTTCCCAAATGAAAAAATCCTTCACCAAAACCTGAACTAAGTAAATTTCTATATAGAGGTAAACCTTCTGAGTTAAAAGATTCATCAATATCGGAAGAGAGAAGATGGTTCGAATTTTTGTCGGTTAAACTTTACAATTCATCTTCTACCAACGTTCAGTCTTGAGTCAGACTAAAAAACCTTTCACTTTTGTTTATAACATTAGGTTTTGCTTGTGAAATTACTCCATTGTTACAACAGGGGACCACAAATTACTGTCCATTGTTGAAACAGGAGACCACCAAATTACTGTCCATTGTTATAACAGGGGACCACCAAATTACAGTCCATTGTTACAACAGGGAACCACCAAATTACTGTCCATTGTTACAACAGGGGACCACAAATTACTGTCCATTGTTGAAACAGGAGACCACCAAATTACTGGCCATTGTTGTAGCAGGAGACCACCAAATTACTGTCCATTGTTACAACAGGGGCCCACCAAATTACTGTCCATTGATACAACGGGGGAACACAAATTACTGTCCATTGTTATAAGAGGGGACCACCAAATTACTGTCCATTGTTACAACAGAGGCCCACCAAATTACTGTCCATTGTTATAACAGGGAACCACAAATTACTGTCCATTGTTACAACAGGAGACCACCAAATTACTGTCCATTGTTACAACAGGGGCCCACCAAATTACTGTCCATTGGGCCCACCAAATTACGTTACAACAGGAGACCACCAAAATTACTGTCCATTATTATAATAGGGGACCACAATTACTGTCCATTATTACAGCAGGGTACCACAAATTACTGTCAATTGTTTAACAGGGTCCCACCCAAATTACTGTCCTTGTTGTAACAGGAGACCACCAAATTACTGTCCATTGTTACAACCGGGCCCACCAAATTACCCATTGTTATACAGTGACCACTAATTTACTGTCCATTGTTACAACAGGAGACCACTAATTTACTGTCCATTGTTAAACAGGTTACCACCAATTTGTCAGTGTTACAACAGGGTACCACCAATTACTGTCCATTGTTACAACAGGAGACCCACCAAATTACTGTCCATTGTTACAACAGGGGCCCACCAAATTACTGTCCATTGTTACAACAGGGGCCCACCAAATTACTGTCCATTGTTACAACAGGAGACCACCAAATTACTGTCCATTATTATAATAGGGGACCACAAATTACTGTCCATTATTACAGCAGGGTACCACAAATTACTGTCAATTGTTACAACAGGGTCCCACCAAATTACTGTCCATTGTTGTAACAGGAGACCACCAAATTACTGTCCATTGTTACAACCGGGGCCCACCAAATTACTGGCCATTGTTATAACAGGTGACCACTAATTTACTGTCCATTGTTACAACAGGAGACCACTAATTTACTGTCCATTGTTACAACAGGTTACCACCAATTACTGTCAGTTGTTACAACAGGGTACCACCAATTACTGTCCATTGTTACAACAGGAGACCACCAAATTACTGTCCATTGTTACAACAGGGGCCCACCAAATTACTGGCCATTGTTATAACAGGTGACCACTAATTTACTGTCCATTGTTACAACAGGAGACCACTAATTTACTGTCCATTGTTACAACAGGTTACCACCAATTACTGTCAATTGTTACAACAGGGTACCACCAATTACTGTCCATTGTTACAACAGGAGACCACCAAATTACTGTCCATTGTTACAACAGGGGCCCACCAAATTACTGGCCATTGTTATAACAGGTGACCACTAATTTACTGTCCATTGTTACAACAGGAGACCACTAATTTACTGTCCATTGTTACAACAGGGTACCACCAATTACAGTCAATTGTTACAACAGGGTACCACCAATTACTCTCCACTGTTACAACAGGGTACCACCAATTACTCTCCATTGTTACAACCGAGGCCCACCAAATTACTGTCCATTGTTACAACAGGAGACCACCAAATTACTGTCCATTGTTACAACAGGGGCCCACCAAATTACTGGCCATTGTTATAACAGGTGACCACTAATTTACTGTCCATTGTTACAGCAGGAGACCACTAATTTACTGTCCATTGTTACAACAGGGTACCACCAATTACAGTCAATTGTTACAACAGGGTACCACCAATTACTCTCCACTGTTACAACAGGGTACCACCAATTACTCTCCATTGTTACAACCGAGGCCCACCAAATTACTGTCCATTGTTACAACAGGAGACCACCAAATTACTGTCCATTGTTACAACAGGGGCCCACCAAATTACTGGCCATTGTTATAACAGGTGACCACTAATTTACTGTCCATTGTTACAGCAGGAGACCACTAATTTACTGTCCATTGTTACAACAGGGTACCACCAATTACTGTCAATTGTTACAATAGGGTACCACCAATTACTGTCCATTGTTACAACAGGGTCCCACCAAATTACTGTCCATTGTTATAACAGGTGACCCCCCACCAAATGAATATTACGACCAACGTTTTAGTAAAAATTCCAAGTTTGAAGAAAATTTGTCAAATTGTAATTGTATTAACAATAATTACTAATTCAAATTGTACGAGTTTATTTGAATATACAAATACTTATATTTCTCATTCCTTCGGGAAAATTCATTTAAGAGAGTTCTATTATCGTTCGTTACAGAGTTCTATCACTCCTGTTTGAATTAGTTTGGAGTAAATCCATTAAAGGGAGGGGGCAGGAGGAGAAGGTTAGGCTTTCCTCAAAAAAGTCGTTTTTATAAAATTAAGATTCTCCGATTCATGTAGATTGTAGCTCACTACATCGCTGGGAACAACGATATGTTAGAACTCAATTATAACTATGAAAATCGCAGAAGGAGATAGTCGTTCGAGTGTTCATAACAGATTTTTTTCTTTACAATCAAAGCCACTCTACTGGATGCGCATATTGTGTATAGATAAAAAATGCAAGCACTGAAGTCCTATGTCATATAGGATTACATAAAATCATATAGAACAATGAGAATTACAACACGAGATTTTTTACTCGAACTTTATTTATAAAGTTCGCTTTTTAAGATGATTACATTTAATTTTCTTTTTCGAAAACAGATCGAGATAGTCCTCACGCGTTGACTTAGTGGCTAGCGCACTCTCCTCTGGTACGAGAATTCAGGGTTCGATTCCTGTCGGAGCAAAGTCGGTGTTGAACCAGCATCGTGAGAAAAAGTGGGAAGCTACAGTTGGTATCGCACCTAGGTCAAAACTAAACGACGAGGGAACTCAATAAAAATAGCCGACTGGTAAGCAGTGATTGATTTTTCATGAACTGTGTTCCACCATAAGTTTTAATAACAGAAAGAGACAATAAAACGTTATTACCATTGCCAGCAGAAACATTGTAAAATTTAATCAAGTTAAGTGGAATACAAATAGCTATGGCTCATTGATAGGTAATAGCGATTACAGACACATCTATCTCATTTGCAATAATTCATTTTAAATGTTAATTAAAACTTTCATAGTGAGCTAATAATAACAAATAAGGGAAACTATTAATAAAGTTATAACCCATCTAAATTGTATTGAACTGTTTTTTCTTTACTATTTTTGACCAATGCAGATGTTGCATGATATTTTACCATTAATATCTGAACTAAAGTTATGTGATAAATTGTTGTACATAAACTAAAGTGTTCGTGTCTAAATTAATATGATGTTTTTTATGATTGATATTGCTTGTCTTTAATTAGCTTTGGTTACCTATTTTTTAATTAGTCAATATCAATTTATAATTTTCTAGAATATCTTTACCTTTTTATTTTTAATTTTATTTTATTGTCATGGTTGAGAGGAAAGATTTTAATTTTAGTATGCCTTATGTTCCACTGTATACGAGAATGTACTGTTTTTATATTAAAAATTCAGTAGTATAATTAATTTAATTCAGGAAGAATGTCTAACTATCGCAGTGTTTGATTTGTTCTCGTAATGCTAAGATAACTGAGTTAACATACAGGAATATTTAACACAAAATGTATACTTCCTTAAACAGAATTTCCTGACGAAGTTGCAATAAACCTCAACACATCTAGCTCTGAAGGATATAATTTTGATGATGGGCGGCTGAT
The DNA here is from genome assembly GCA_011037195.1 of Triatoma infestans. Taxonomy (NCBI): domain Eukaryota; kingdom Metazoa; phylum Arthropoda; class Insecta; order Hemiptera; family Reduviidae; genus Triatoma; species Triatoma infestans. The sequence goes on from JAAEAF010000071.1 coordinate 85,402, forward strand.
ATTTTTCCTTCGCTTCACGCTGTCTGTTGTCGGTAATAAATCATTATTCACAGATTTCCGCTATCCTGATATTAGCTTTTAACTTCTCTCATTGCTGTAAGAGAAGATACCGCGATTTGCCAAATTTTTGAAATTGATTTTTTCACCGAGAATAGAGGTTTTCTTCCTCTTACTCTGAGTAAGAGGAGTTATGTTATTATGCTGTTTCTGCTTACGTAGTAAGAGAAATATATATATATATATATATGTGGGTGTGTGTATATGCGTGTGTTAACAGAATATATTAAAAACGAAAAGTCGCAGGAACCTCAAACTTGTATTCCGTTCAGATGAAAACAAAATTGAAAAAAAAAAACTTATTCCGCATCAGACACAAAGATTTCGGCCAAAATCCATCCACCGGAAGTGCCACAGTTTTTCATGATTTTTCACAACGATTTTTTATCCGGTATTTTATCCGTGCGTGCGTATTGATTTTGTTCCTGACTGGTTTCGGATTTTCTTCCATCGTCCGATGTTTACTACCATTCTCGCTAAACATGGGTAACATTATCTGATTTATTTTCTTACAAAATTTTTCACAGGAACGAATATTAACGGTCAATAATGATGCCCCGAGACAAACTGTAACTCATCCAAACACGGACATACACACTCTAATTTCTACCTATTCTGAAGTCGTATGTACGCACGCAAGGAAGCCACAAAAATAAATATGCCAAAATGGATGACTGTTTGGAGTGTTCACAAGTGATAAATAAGTCAACCTTATAGAAATAAATTATTTAATCTATTTTCTTACAAAATTTATCACAGGAAAGATTATTAACAATCAGTAATGATGCCCGTGCTGATGATGATGATAGCCATAGACAGGAGCATGATGAGCATGGCCGATCCTCTTTACTTCAGCATTGAAACCGCTATGTTTGTCAGCTGTATAGTGGACTTGTCTGATTGTACCGTCAGATTCATGCAGTGTATAATATCCTTTGACGTGATCACCTTCCCTGGTCTCATGTTGACTCTTCACGTCACCAGTGTGTGGATCATGGACTTTGTATTCGTATGTGTAATGTGGCACAGCCTGGAAATGATATAGAAACAGAAAGTTAGTTTTCCTTGTTTAATTTAGCTGAAGACTTTTAAGAATTTAGAAAATAGAATTCCGTACATAGTAATCAATATGGTGCTCATGGCCGGTTCCCTTAGCAACAGCAACAGCCAATAAAAAAATTACTATCAAACTCTGTAAATAATTTCACAAAATTACAAAATCAATTAAACAATAATAGTTAGCCAAAATTGGAATTTGTATATATTTTAAAGTACGTATTAAAAAAAGTTGAACTAATTACCTGTAAGCTGAACATGTTTCTATTGATGTGTTCACTTGATGCTAGTTAGCGTTGCTATGGTACTGAAACATTCAGTGATCTTTATATATATATATATTCTCGCTAATTTATGCCAATCTTTTAATATTTCATCATATTATTTACTTTTCTTTTAAATTTCTATCAACCAGAAATCCTTTAATGGCAATAAAATTCTTTAAATACCATTCAACTCTCAAAAAACTGCAGTGTATCCAGGCCTAATTTTCAATAAAACCTATAGAATTATGATGGACTTTAATTAATAATTAGCGTTCCAGTAAATTTGTTTCATTTTTTCGTAAAATCTTTTCTCTAGATTTCATTGTGCCTGAGATATCTGATAAATCATCAAACTCCGAAATTTCACAATGCAATCAGACTTTCAGAGAGAAAAGTAAAATGTAAAAATAAAAATATTTGTGTCCATCTCGTGTGAAATATAGCCCATACACGACTTGTATTCCTGTTAATTAACTAACTATTTATAGAAAAAATATTTTTTTTTTTTAAACTACAAATGGTACTCATTCATCAAGCATGGTGGTGGGACAAGTCCCAGCCTAGTAAGGTAGAGAAGTGATTACATTAAAGTCCAGAAGAAGGATAACATTTAAGCCCAATAACATTAATGCAACTCAAATAAAATTTGTAACTTAACGTCAAAAATTCTGCACAACTCTCTATTAGTAAAATAATTTTTTTTTTTTGGAATGTAATGTTTATAGTTGTGCAGTTAGCGTCAGTTTAAAGGAAACGTTCAGCTTGTTTTCGAGAAAATTCCCAAAAACTCAAAAACTTATTCTGCAAAGTAGCATTTCTGGTTAACCGATTTTCTTCAAATTTGGAATTCTAGGAATGCCTGAAATTAATATATGTATGTATAGATACATATGTTTTAGAACCATTCAGAGTAGGTACTAAAATGGTATTTTAGAGGTAGGATAGAACCTCTCAAAAAATCAATTTTCCCAGGACGTTTCAAATAAAAAGCGATAAGTAATTAAGTGTGGGGATAAAATACGAACTTTAAAGAAAATCATGGAGATTTTCGCGATCATGGAGCTGGTTTCGAGAAAATCGCGAAAAACTGAAAAAGAACATTCAGTAAAGTGGCACTTCGGGTTGATGGATTTTGCCCGAAATCTTTGTGTCAGATACGGAGTGAGTGGTACCTAGACGGAATAACAACTCTTCAGCTTCCAAAACTAGGTGTTGTTTCAATTTTTTTTTCGTAAATCGAAGACGTACTATCACTTTGCCATATATGGTGGACGGACTATCACTTTTATTTGAACCTTTTTTTTTTCCAGGAAAAATGATTTTGGGGTTATTCTGGGGAGGAGGGATGTTAGGCACCACTCTAAACTGCCATTTCAGTTTATTACAAAGTTCTGTCATCAGTAAAATGTTAAAAATAATTCGTTTTATCATAAATCCGAGTTTGAAGGAAAAGACGGCTTATATCCACTGCTGGCACCAATTTGGATTTACGGACTAGAACAGACTCCAAGCACTTCAATCGTCGATGCTCCTTCTCAAAATTCCATCTATCCACTGCCCTAGCAAAATCGCTTGTTCATATTCTCACTTTGAAGTGACTTCCGGGTAATCCTCCAAGACGACTGAAGCGTCGATGGCCTCTTAAATAGATCTGTCAATTTGTATGAATCTTTTTCCTGGCAAAATTGACTGGTTTTTTTTTTTTTTTTTTTTTTATCATTTGGATTAAATTTCAAAAAAAAAAAAAAAAAAAAAAAAAAAAAAAGGATAGAGAAGGGATTAGCTCAGTGGGTAGCGCGCTGGACTAGTAACGCGGAGATCACGGGTTCGAATCCATCCGTGCTACCCTTAGATTTTCTTCCTAGGAGCCCCTACAGCTCACTGTCCGGTGATGAGGGACGTGTTGTCTGTAACGGGAGAACGTCCGGAGGCCGCCAGTGCACTGAGAAGGCTCCGGGCGCAAAGGACTCACAGATGTTGAGACGCCTTAAATAAATAAATAAAAAAATAAAAAGGAATTAAAACAGTGTTAGAAACTTTTCCCAAATAGCACTTCCTGAAAGGAATTTTGAAATAAAATATTGGCCCGTTACAAACATATTTAGAATCTATCTGTAAACCGGATGCCATAACAATTATTTTGAGTGATTTTGGTATTCATGGTGGTACAAACCTATGGACAAGTTACAAAATTTTTTCAATTATCATATAAATCCGTTCTTTTATAGTTATTTGGACAGATTAAATTATAATTTTCCGTAAATTCTTACAAGATATACTTTTACAACATTACAGTCCTGTGATGCGTGCTGTCTAATCTGGTTAGCAAGGAACTTTTTCAGCATGGGCGTCTCTTTTATAGCTTTTTAAATAGAAATAATTTGAGCTTCCGAATATATTTTTCAACGAAGACACTAGCAAACTTTGCCATAAGGATAACTTTTATTATAGTTATAAAGATTACCCTATATAAATATAGAAATAAATGTAAGATTATTTCAGAATACTATCAATTGCGGAGGACATTATTAAGGTCTCACAGTTTACAAAAATTCTTTCAACACGTATGAAAATCATAAAAAGGGGAATGGGAAATTATTTCATGTTTTTTTTTTATTGAATATTTATAACTGTTCTGGAAGGAACAAGTGTGATAAAGAATGAACCATACAAATGGCGTGATAGTCAATCCAGCAATGGTCATCGAAGTCAACCGATTGATCCAGCCGACATTGAGGGTGAAGAAGGGGGGATTGATATGAGTACTTTTCAGTGAACTTGTCGACGAATTGGTACTTTGGTACTTGGTACATTGTGGTATATTTAATGTTTCTTTCAAAAAGAAGTATGCAATCATACATGTAACGGTATCCGATGACACAAGTATGCAATCATACAAGTAATAAAAATTATAGGAAGCTCAAACTTGGTGTTCAGTTTTGGTATTACCACCGCACTTGACACGAAGGTTTCGGGCCAAATCCATCAGTCGGAAATGCGACTTCACTGAATGAGTTTTTTTTTTCAGTTTTTCGCAATTATCTTGGAAACGGTTCCAATGGTTCCAATGAACACATCGTACACTATGTGTACATACAGACATGCCTATCACTTTTATTTGAAATATTTTCCAGGGAAATTGATTTTTTGAGGAGTTCTGGTGGAAAGGAGTGCTCAGCTTTCCTCCGAAGTACCACTTCACTTCAGTTACCACCGACATCAATCCCCAACCACAAGTGTAATTTTACAGAAATAGTTTTTGAGTTTTTTGAAATTTTCTCGAAAACCATTATAACATTTTTCTTTATACTTGGGATGCAAACTTTACTTTAAAGAAATTACTTTTATTTGGACCGTTGCCCCCTTCTCCGAATATATTAGAATGTTCTGCAGAATTTGTGGCATCAAATTTTCAATTTTATTTGATTTCCTTCAATGCTGTTGGTGCTGTCTTCTGGACTACAGTATAACTACATTGAAATGGTCACCAAGGGAGCCAACCAGCATGTATCCCCCCACGCTTCTATATTTCTGTTACAGCTCTGAAAAAAAATTCAAAGATTAAAGAAAATTTGTCAATTTCAGATGAGAGAAATTGATTGCAGTGAGAGAAAGTGGTGTGACCATTTCACACCAGATTTTTTTTGTAATTTCCGTTTCTCCGATTCTCTTTACTTCAGCATTGAATCCACTGTGTTTGTCAGCTATGTTGTGGACTTTTCTGATTGTACCGTCAGATTAATACAGTGTATAATATCCTTTGACATGGTCACCTTCCCTGGTCTCATGTTGACTCTTCACGTCACCAGTGTGAGGATCGTGGACTTTGTATTCGTATGTGTAATGGGGTGGAGATTGAAATACAGATGTAATATAAACACAAATAGAATAGTTTCTTAAAGGCAAGGGATTAGCTCAGTGATTAGCGCACTGGACTCCCACGCAGAGGACCAAGATTCAGTCCACTGTGCTGCCCTTAAGAGTTTTTCTTTCCGGCTCACTGTCCGGTGGTGGACAGTGTTGTCTGCAACGAGAGAACATTGTCCGGAGTTCGGCATTGCACTGAGAAGGCTCCGGGCGCCAATGACTATAGATGTTGATGCGTCTTAAATTAAAAAAAAAAAATTGTTTCCTATTTGTTGGCACTGCAGTTTGGTAGTACTTACACAATAGTCGTAATGTTGAAGATCACCATATATGGCTCCAAATATGGTTCTGTTGTGCAGAACAATGTAAAAAAAAATATTAATATTTATAAAAATTTAGTAAACAAACTGAAAAACAAAACTTAGCAAATCACTCTATAGATAGCACTCATGTTTGTTATCTGATAAATGGTACAGTACCACTCTGTAATGTGTAAACATTGGTGTGTGTAAACTGAATTTGCTCTGTGCAAGTCTATGTTATCACACTGTCTAACAAACGCATCCTGAAGATGGGCAAACGCCCGAAACCGGTCGACGACCACAAAAAGAAGCAGGCTTTCACGGAAAAGTCACTGATACCAGCTCTGCGGAACCAACCAGCACAACAAAAATTACCTTTCCTTTGCTGTTATGTTTTAAATATTCTTCAAAATTGGTATTATTTGTGAATATTAACTTCGTTGGGTTATTATGTGACTGGTAGAATCTTTATTATTAATAAAATGCATATTGCTCTCGGGGAAGGTGAACCTGAGGTGTATTCGTTTGTATGGAAGCCATTGTCTAGTCTGATAGGCCTTATTGAAAAGATTTTTTGGTTGGATAAGTGCTCTAATCAGATAGAATGGGTCCTAATTAGTTCTTCAGGGTGACAGTGATGGAGCCTAGAAAGTCACTTCCGGTTTGCTTTTCATAATTTCTATTCATATTTCAAGGTTTCGCAAAATGCAGGGTTTTTACTAATTAAAGATTCCTAATTTGACGAAGGATACTTAGGCAACAGTGTTATATCTTCCACGCTTCAGCAATCCGGCTTCCCATAAGCTCTTACACAAATCATGATCCTTCAAAATAAGAATTAAAAAACGTTGAGATCATGTCGGTGGTTTGGTATAAACCGAAGGGTTTATTGTGTTGCAATAGTCTTCTTCAGGATGGTGTTGTTCTAATGCTCAAGCCAACAACTGTCTATTCCAATAGATCGCGCAACGATAGTGTTTATAACAAACCACCATCCGCGAACTCAATCTTAACTTACTGGAAATGTACGAACTTTTAGATTCCGCGGCCATTTTCATGAAAAAACCTGAGCTTCCGGGTCGAGGCAGACTACAAACGACGTTTCACTCATATTACAATGAGCCTCTTCAGGGTTGTTACACCTTGAAAGCCAATAAGGCAATGAACCTTAGTAGAGAAGGAGCATAGCTCCTTCCTCCGCCACCTTGACCGCCTATTGACTGCAAACCACTGACGCGGTCTCGACCCGGAAACTCAAGTGTTTTTACTGGAAATATTTTAAGCTATCTTTTTTGTATAAATCTTGACTTTTGATTAGAGTCTTAACTCAACAAACTGAGCGTTAATACATTTACCAACTCGACTTACAATATGACTTCAGCTCTGTGCAGTGAAATAACTGTAAATGAAATACTTAAATTCCTGTAACCATCATGTATTTTATAAACACTGTCAGTTGGAGTTCAAATTTCAAACAAAATTTGGTCGCAGAAATAAAAAGCATTAAACTTTTCATCGTTTTTGTTTTTGTTTGTTTCCTCAATTCATTCACATTCAAAAGCGCCTTTCTAAGCCCTTTTGGTTTGCTATTCTAGTTAAATACTGTCAGCAACCAATTTGAAATAATTTAATTCCATTATTCTTGTAAATTTTATATAAAGAATAGTCAAAATTTCTCTTTCTTTTAAATGATTACAGCAAATAAATAATGTATACAAGGTTAGAATTAGCTCAGTGGTAGCGTGCTGGACTCCCACGCGGAAGTCCCGGGTTCTAGTTTTTCTCTTCCTAGGAGTTCTATAGCTCACTGTCCGGTGGTGGGCAGTGTTAAATGTAACTGTTCTGAAGGCAGTGTACTGAACACTGTCCCAAGGCAGTGACTGAAAAAGTTCCCGGCGCCAAAATTGATGCGCCTTAAATTAAAAAAAAAACAAGTAGATATTTATATAATACAATTATAGAAAGTAAAATCGAAATAAATTACGAAGATTTATTGGATCATTTATTGTTATAACTATTATTACAATAAACTCTGCTAAAAGTTATGGGCGTTATTATTAAGTATTTAAGTTATACTCTGATTATTAACTTAATGATCAACCATCGTTATCATTATCCATAGTTAGCGTCATCTGTATTGGTCATCTTTAGCAAGTTATATTCTCGAAATATAAATTTATACCAAACTGCATAGATAACTTTGTAACTTTTTTGTTTAATTTATAAGACTAGTTTTTGAATGAAGTTCCCAAGTAATTTAACGGTGATAATTAAAAAAATGCTAATTACCGAAATCCTTCGTATATGCATCCTTGGAGCGTTAGTTTTGGCGTCTGCTAGCTGCGTCTATTTCTGACATCTCGCCATTTTGTGCGTCTCTACATAACTTCTGTTCTATGGCTCTTGATGCTTCTAGTTTTATTGCTTTTGCTACTTATGCTAATTAAATAGCTAACACCGATTCTACTGCGGAATAATTCACCATAACTGTCATCTTTCCCCACGCTTCCGCTACCCTCTCACTCTCTCTCACTCGTACGCACACACAAATTACACGTTTATTGTGTAACTCATCTCATCTCTTCAATGCAATTCATCTTTTTTCTTTCACTAAATTATTTAAATCTAAATTAATTCTCTTTTCTTTTTTTCTTTTCGCTTAAAATTCATCTTTCCCGCATCTGAGTTCTTCCCATTTTGAGTATCCATCGTTCCGGCTTCATTAATCGTCTTTCATGCATCTGTTTATTCGTCGAAGGGTATTTAAGTTCGCGACTCAAACATATTCTTTAAAATTTTATGAACACTACACACATCAAGATGACATTTTTGTTTGGAAAAATTTTATCTGGGAAAATTGATTTTTAGGATAATTCCTGGAGTGGGGTGCCATTAAGGTCTAAATTAATATCAAGGAAAATTAATCTATTTCCCAAAATCCCCGAGTTGACTAATAGTACGACTTCGTTGAATGTCGTAAGCACATGAAGATCTAACAACTTTTGTTTAAAACTTGTTTTCTACGAAATTTGACTTTCAAGGATTTTTCAAGGAAGCAGAGATGTCACGCTTCTTTCACATCCCTTTATTATTATAATGAAGATTCCCCTTTCTGTATTAATTAAAGACAATAAAACATATAATAAAATTCCTAAGATTGAAAACAATTATCAATTAGATATATTAATTACAGGTAAGAGATGCACGTGTAAGTTTTTCACGCAAGGATTTTTTTGTTTTTGTATTTCTAGTTAAATCTTGTTAATGAATTAAATATCAATCCATTCAATAATTCTTCTTTTTTTTTTTAATAATAATTAAATAACTTTTATTAGTAACTTAATAATTACAAATAGTTTAAAACAATATATCACAGGAAATGATTTTTCGCAGATGATTTTTGTCGTTGTGCAATTTATATTTTCAGTATTCATGTTCATGTCCTCCAGAATAATGGTGACCATAGACAGGAGCATGATGAGCATGGCCGATCCTCTTTACTTCAGCATTGAAACCGTTATGTTTATCAGCTGTATAGTGGACTTGTCTGATTGTACCGTCAGATTCATGCAGTGTATAATATCCTTTGACAGTATCACCTTCCCTGGTCTCATGTTGACTCTTCACGTCACCAGTGTGCGGATCATGGACTTTGTATTGGTACATATAATGCGGCGGAGACTGAACATCAAAATCAATTACTTAATTAACAGAAATTTCTTTAATAGAAATTAAATAACTAAAGTAGATCACGAGGAGCGGTCAATAAAATTTACACTTTTTTTAAAACTTTTCCAACGTTTCGACAAATTTAAAGTTTTGTCGCTCCTCGAGATCTCCTTTAGTTATTAATAGATCGGTCGAGAATCTTTAATAGAAATTAAATGAAATTTTTATATAAAAACTGACGTAGTAATCTTTGTGCTCATCTCCATCGATATTATAACCATGATGCTGCGCATGCGTGGCTAGATCGAAAATGGCAACTACGAATAACATGGCCTGGAAAACAAGAAATTATTTAATCAGAAAATTATAGTTTTCATTAGAATTATTGCAGAAATATTGCGGTTCTTGTCGCCGATATTCTGCAACTCATGAATGGCGAACGAAGTCGAGCGACTAACAATTAATGGTCTTGGACTCAGTGCGCGTGTTCACTGAGCTTCACAAACTAGAATACCGTTGAAATAATAACATTTAGAATCTTCGCTTCATTTTTCCACTCTCTGCAAATCCCTTGCTGTTCAAGTTAGTAGCACTAAATGATGTCATTCTGGAAATGTTATCATTTCTAATTTTAGTAGAGGAGATTGCATCTGGTCAGGTTTTTGCCATAATCAATATATATACATGTCTTCAGGCGGTCCTGCTTTGATCTATTTACATTTGGCCTTCTTATAGTATGAAGTTAGAGAGCAAAAGATGTAAAGGCAGGCCAAGAATTACATGAGAACAATGGGTAAAATAGTCCTTACGAAGGCGAGGATTGGAGTGGAATAAGAGAGGTGAGCTGACTTAGGAGAGGGAATGCTGAGGGAAGCTCTATGAAGATTCTGATGATGGTGATGATGAGCGTGCGGTTTGCGTGGGACGAAAATATCTCAAACCAAAAAACGCAGGAAGCTCAAACTTGGTATTCCGTTTAGATACTATCATCGCATCTGACGCGAACGATTCGATTAAAAAAAAGTTAGCAATATTTGTGATCAATATTATCTTCTGGAACATTAAAGAAAAGAAAATTTTTTTGGAGATATTGACTGGAGTGCTAAGACTTAAAGCCTTCCTCTACAATGCCATTCCAGGACACAGCGTGTTAGCTGGAAGGTATAAGTTATTAAGGAACTAAACATATAGTAAAAATTCCGAGTTTAAAAAAATTTATCTTAAATGTAAACAGTTGGAATAAGTAAAAGTAATATGAGTGTTTCATGCCAGATTTTTTTCCTTTGCTAGAAAAACCATTAACATAATCAGATCATGCTGTAAGATCGTTTATCAATCAGTCTATGTTAAAAAGATAAATTTATCAAAGCGTAAAACCTACCAAATTCAGCTTACTTTCCCAAAGTATCGTACAAATCTTATCTACAAACTTAGAATCAGCCGCACTTACCATAAAAGAATTCATATTGATTGGCGTAGATCTCACTGTGTATTGTAAGTCCTGATTGAAAACTAAAAATTTACTGGATGGTTAACTATTCTTTGCATCTACTTTATATATAATATACTAACCTTGTCTCCCATGTATTACATACACAAATAATAGTTTAGTATGATCTATCCCGGAGATACACTCTGATTACTTCTTAATACTGGGGCCATGATTGTTACGATAGCTGTTAAATATTTTAATTAATAGGCATGAAGCAGTTATAGACTTGTATAACAATAGTGTTATGTATAATTATCTAATAGATATTTGACTAGACAACATTTCACTTTAGATAAAATGCCAACTGATTAAAGTTCTTATTGGTAACTAGGGACTGTTTCGTCTTTGTGTTTTAATTAAACGCAGGTCTAAAAATAAAAAAAATCTGCTTTGAAACAGTTCCAAGGCGTTCTCTTACTGCAATTTAGTGGGACCAATCACATTGTGAGCTTGTAAGCCATCTTTCTGCCAGTGTTGGATCCCTCGCTGATACCATTTCCTTGGGTTTGGAATCAAAAAACTTCACTCAAGTTTAAAATTCGGTGAAGTTACATTCTCCCGCAAAGAAAGTGTGCCATTGACACGAAACAAATGATACTCAGATGGAGTTAGGTCTTGGATTATAGGGTGAGTGTAAAAGAAGTTTAATGCTATCAAGTTCTGCAATTTTTTCTCTAGTCCGACGTTGTGGCCGAGCGTTATCTTGCTGGAACAAAACTTGTTTGCGATAATACGAAAGCTGGATATACTGGGCCAATTGTGAGTACATTCTATCTAATTCTTGCCGTTAAGGTTTGGGATTCATTGAAAAATAAATCGGGATCGAATTCGTGATGAATGATTTCTTCATAGTTCCAGAAAACACACATCGAATTTTTCTCAAATTGCTTTCTTGTACCAACCAGAAATACCGTTTGACTTTTCTCAGCATTTCGCCAGTAAATCCACTTCTCATCCCTTGCTACTATTCTTATGTAGAAGCACATATCAGATAGAATTTTTAAGAGAAGTTGGATAGTATCCACTTTCTTGGCGTCCTGTTGAGGTGTAAGTACATGGGGTACTATCCTACATCTCCTTCTTACCTTTCCCACAGCATGGAGATTGCGGATGGCGTCTTAGACACTGCTACAATCTAAATAGCAGTTTGAATAGTTCTGGTTGAATTTGACTCGACAGCTTCCCGTAAAGCCTCATTAACGTTACAGAAGGCCGCCCTGAACCTGTCTTTCTTTCTAAGATCATATCACACTGTTACATTTTGGAAATCCCGCCGGGCAGTACGCTGATTAAGGAATCTTCTCCGTTCGATTCCATATAGATAGATAGACTGATCTGGTTTCTTTACACATTGTGTATCGACCGTAGATAAATTGATTTCTGCAATATTATATTCGAAAATTGGTTTCTGCACTCACCGCTTCAATTAGATATTCTTCTTTCTTTGGATATTCTTTGTTTTACAGAAACATAGGTCACAGATACATGTGTTCAACTATCATTTTTACTAACTAATTATAATATTTTTATTTCACGTGCAAAAAGAGAAAAATCCCTAGGTAGAGCTAGTAGTGGGATTATAGTGTGCGTAAAAATGAGCCCTAATATTACTGAGGAGATTAATGATAGATCTAACACTTGGTTGTTCATAGGTATTGATAAATAATAAGAAATATGCGTTAGGTGGGATATATTGGAAGCCGACTTGCACTGAATTGTTGTGTTATTTTAGTTAATTCGTTGTTTGAAATGAGAACAAATGATACTATGTTTATAATTGGTGGGGATTGTAATTGTCGAGTCGATTCATTGGACTTATCGGATCATTATATATTTGAAGGTATTTTTCTGCAAAGCTTAGATTTGTTAGTGAATAGCAGGGGAAAATCGTTAACTGAAATAATGGGTATGGTACTATGTAATGGACGCACTGCACTGTCTGATGAGCTTGGCAAAGGTGGGCTTGGAATAGGTGGGCGAAAAAATTACGTGTGGATTAAGGAAGATAGTATAAAACAAGTAAAAGATTTAAAAACTATTAATATAAGTGCTATCTTAGGACAAAGAGCCGTCATTTTGGAATTATTCGGAATACTAATCAGCTACTAAATAGTAGCATAGATATAAGGGCAATATTAATGATGGTGGTATTGATATCGGAATTCTAAATTATGAACATGGTTATACTTAGTATAAAATGGGATAATAGTAAAGGAATTGATTTCAAAAAATGTTTCACAAATGAAAGTAGAATTTACTTTTCCAGTGTGTCATCTGAGGAATTGTATGTAAATTGATTTGTATGTAAATCTGAATTATAGGAATTGTATGTAAATTTTGTGGAAGCTATATATCATGCTGCCCATCTTGGCAATATTTTTCAATTTAATAAATATAGAAAATAGAATGAAAATAAAAATAAATATTTTATGGTAAAATGTGAAAACAAAACTGAGTTCTGAATATAGAAAATGTGAGAAGTCTAATTTCGCTGAACCCTACCTTTGGAATTATTTATTGTTATGTACACAATATCGTTCTTGTATTAAAAATGCACAAAAAAGTGTGCGATAATATTATCTACTCTAAATTTTCAAATGTAAAACACTGTAAATGTTTTTGGCTAATTATTAAATCATTGCCAAGTTATACTACATCACAGAACATAATGGACAGCAATTCCTGGAAAATATTTGATTTAATGTTTATGCGCCGAAAATAGTAGACAATACGTTTTCTCCCACTAGCGTAACTCATCCAGTGCTCGATTTAGATATTTCTCTGGGTGAATTACAATTTGCTGTTGGTAACGCTAAAAGTAACAAGTCTCCGGGAGCAGATTTAATAAGTTACGATATATTAAAAACCCTTCCAAACTACTGGAAGCATTATATTTTACACAGGTTTAATATTGAGTACTAATTCAGTTGAAGTTTCGTAAAGATTCTTCAGAATTCTCAACAGTTTCTAGCATACCCCAATATTATGCAACTTTTGCCACAATTTGGAATAGCTGATGCTGTCAAACGCTTTCCGGAAGTTTATAAAGATAGCGAATAAATATTTTTGTTTCATTCGGATGTGAATAGTGATGACTGAATAAAACACCCCGTAGCCTCCACATTAGTACTGGATGATCTTATTGCACAAAGAAGGAGACAGATCTGACCCTAATAATTATCGTAGCATCGCTCTAGTTAACTGCCTTGTGAAAAAATGTTTACGTCTATTTTATGTAATAGGCTGCATTATTGGGCGGACAGTTGCTTTATAATGCCCGAATGCCAGGCTAGGTTTCGGCGCGGAAGGAGCTGTGCTGTGACAATGTTTTTACCATTTATTCAGTAAACAGTATGCACACCCAAATAAACGAAAATATTTATTCGCTATCTTTATAGACTTCTGGAAGGCGTTTCAAAGCATCAACCATCCAAATTGTCGCAAAAGTTGCATAATATTGGGTTAAGCGGGAAACTGTTGAGAATTCTGAAGAAACTTTACGAAACTTCAATCCAGTGCTAGGACAAGTGGATAAATGGAATCTTGAGGTCGGTATAGATTATTTGTTCGAGACTTAAGAAGGAGCATCGACGATACGACGCAGGATCTTGGATTGGAGTGCTTGGAGTCTGTTCTAATCCGTAAATCCAACTTGATGCCAGCAGTGCGATATAAGCCGTCTTTTCCATCTTTTCCACAAGACGAATTCTTTTTAACATTATACAAATGACAGGATTTTGTAATAAACTGAAATGGCACTGCCGAGTGGTGGCTAACCAGAATCTCCTCCCCAGAACCCCTAAAATCAATTTTCCTGGAAAAAGTTTCAAATATAAGTGATAGTCCTTTTTCGAGAAAATCGATAAAAAATTGAAAGATCTAGTTTTTGAAGCCGAAGACTTGATATTCCGTCTAGGTACTTCTCGCTCCGTATCTGACATGAAGATTTCGGGCAAAATCCATCAATCCGAAGTTCCACTTTACGGAATGTTTTTGTTTTTTCAGTTTTTTGTGATTTTCTCGAAAACAGCTCCAACGATTTTCTTTAAACGTTTTTGATTTTTTAATTTTAATTAATAATTAGATTTTTAATAATGAATAATATATAATGATAAGATTATTAACACTGATTTTTCTTAGAATGGATTTGAGTATTCCAGCAGGAATTATTTTTCTAGTTTGTATCAACCAAGGCCTTAAATGTCCGTTTCAAGCAGATGTTTCAACGGACAAATCTGGTAATCCTTTATAATCCAGATATACATACTGTGTGTGAGAGAGAGAATGTGTCTGTGTGTAAGAAAACAAAAGCTTTAGGTTGAGAATAGTATGTTAGCACACTGTGCAATTATGTTACTTTTATGAGCTATAAAGAATTAATGTAATGTTTGCTATTTTACCAATCGTTTTTGATTTTACAGTTAGAGAGATTACAGTTATTATTTAATAACTGTAATGATATATCTCACAATTTGAGGGATATTTAGGGAAATTTTTTTATTATTTTCTTATTAAAATTTCTGTACAAAAGAAACAATTTAATTGATTCAATTAATTAATTACAAAATAAAAATAATATTTCTTATTGTCTAAATTAAAACAATAATTATTAAGACTAGAGAATATTCAAATATAAAAAAAATGAGATAATCTCTTAGGAGATAAATATTATTATTTAGTTATTTAATTAACTAATAATCAATTATCATCGCCATTGTGATAATTCGTAGGATGGACCGCTTGGCCGGTTTTCTTTACAATAGCGTTGAATCCATTATGTTTATCAGCTGTATAGTGCACTTCTCTGATTGTACCGTCGGCTTCCTTCAACGTATAGTATCCTTTGACGTCATCACCTTGTCTGGTTTCGTGTTGACTCTTTACGTCACCTGTGTGTGGGTCGTGTACGTCATATTCGAAAGCATAATGTGCCGGGGCCTGTAAAATACAAAAAATTATATAATAAGAGAGGAAATTGAGCTTTTCTAAGTGGAAGTTTGCAATGTTAGTATCATTGGATGAAGGCGTAAAGAAGCTGAACTTGTGATAAGCTCTGTGACTTTAACTTATCGATCTTTTACTTTCACCAGGTTAAAATATTCTGTAGTATTTACTATTATTATTATTATTATTATTATTATTATTATGGGCACCCTAAAGCGCGGGACTTAAGCCGATAAGGATATTATCTCTCCAAAAAGGCGAAACGGGAACTCATTGAACGGGAACATCATTGAACGGGAACATCGTTTTTCTGACTCGATCGTCACAATTCTGACGCAAACACCAGAATTAAAGGCTATTTTGGGTACATAATTCGATACCTGGTCAATATCGTCTGCAGACACTACACCTCCCAAGACCCTCAATTGTATCTTACTCAAGGAGAGAAGATTCTTCAAATGCTCCTGTTCTATACCTTTTATAAATCTTTTTTGCTGGAGACAACCTCTGTGGCCCTCCAGTGCTTCTCGGATTTCTTTTTCATCCATTATTTAATTTCTCTATCGCAAAATTGCTCGATGACAGCTACTGCTGGCTCGGGATCAAAAATGGTAAATAAGCATCCCACCTTAGCCAACTCGTTCGCATATTTGGGTACCCAGAAGAGCTCTGGGCTCTCAACTTTATTCTTCTGAGCAAAGCCATCAAGTCTTCTCCTAGAGTCACCCAATAATTTAGAGGTCCAGCACGGCTTATTCAGAGCCTATAGTGCGGCTTGGCTGACAGGAAATATTCGCATCTCTTTAACTTTTCCCTGTCACTCTTCACCAGCATTGACTGCATATATAGCGTACGTGTATTATTGGTGTCAGTGAAAAGCTAGCCACCGCCTGACATACAATTCTGACATAGGAGAACTCGACATGGGATGTATCAATTGATCAGGATTTGGTGTTCCAGAAGTGGCAAAATTATGAAATTTGGTAATTTGATACTCCCTTGCTGGTAATTTGGAACTCCCTTGTTAGTAATTTGGTACCTCCTTGTTAGTAATTTGGTACTCCCTTGTAGGTAATTTGGTACTCTCTTGTTAGTAATTTGTTACTTCCTGTTAGTAATTTGGTACTCCCTTGTTCGTAATTATGCGCAAAATTGATTAGAAAAAAGTAAAAAGAAATATTCAAAGTATTTTAAATTAAACTGGTTCTACACTTTATTGCCAATTTGATGATGTCTGCGACGTCTGCGGACTAGTGGCTTCACGAGTAATGATGAGCCTTGGTGTAACAATTCATTAGTGCCAATGGTTTCCCATCTCCGTGCTTTTCTGGCATTCGCAACCAGGGTCGGTATTGATAGTAGGTTTCCACTTTTCAGATGTCAACACCGTTGACAGGATACGCGATGGCTCACTTCAAAGTTGGCTTGATGAATGTCTAGCTTGCGAATAATAGTGTTAGATGTTGAATGTGCAGAGAAAGAAGCAATAAAAAGTAAAATCATCTATGGCCTAATTGATCTTTTAAGACTGCTTTGGATATCAGTGTTTTGATGTAGAATGTTCGTCTGTAAATAATTTGATTACTTCCTAAAATAAAAGAAATCAACTAACTTGTCACTTATATTTTGATTTTACTAATTTTGCTTTCTCTTAAAGCTTAAGAGGAACTATTGGGTAGCGTCAAAGTTTCGAAATTGAGTATTCAGACATACATGTTTTGAAGTCGCCTGAGCAAGAAAAATATGTGTGTGTGTGTGTGTGTGTTTGAGAGAGAGTGAGAGAGACAGAGTGGGAGAGAGAACCAAATATCTCGAAACGAAAAATTGTAGGTAGCTTGTACTCGATATTTCGATTAATGTTTCGATCATAATCCGTCAACCGGAAATGTAACTTTAGTGATTTTTTGTATATATCAGTTTCCGGCTTTTTTCGAAAACGGCTCCAATAATTTTCTTTAAATTTTGCATACTTCACACAAAACTTTTTACTTGACACAGATTTCCAGGAAAATTGGTTTCGGAATGTTTTGGAAGGTAACATTAAGTTTTCGTCTAAACGGCTACTTCAGAACATAATACGTTTCAAATTTTCAGAATAGGTTTCTGAGTTTTTTGTAATTTTCTCGAAAAAGAGTCATAATGATTTGGTTTAACCTTGGAATATATAACTACAGATATATAAAGCAATCAATTTCGTTTTGAATAATTTTACGGCGGTTCTGGGGGTAATAGTGAAGTTAAGGTTTGGAACTCTCTAAAGAAGTTTTGTTAGGGATGCTGAAGGAGACGCTTCTTGGTGGCTATAAGAAAAGGTCATATTCAGCGGCCGATGCTTTGTAAACTAATAACATGTATTTGTATGGTTTTCCATTACTATCTTTTAGAATTTTACTAATTGCTGTTAAGAGTGGGGCTGGGCGAATAGAAATTGGGACCCCAGTTCGAGACCCGCATATAACTGTTATATTTATATTCGTTAAAAATATGTATATATTTTTTAACCAACGTCCTTACCAGTTTCGCCATTCGGTGTCTGGCTGCCCAATATATGTATGCGATATCCTATCGTAAAAGTCCACATTTATTACACAATATGCGTATATCCTCGAGTGCAGGACACATGTCCAGGTGTTCGCCGGTCATTTCATCTATCTGGCAAAGCGTATATATTGGTCTGTCTGCTATCCTGATTCCAAACAATGATGTTCAGTAAATCATGACCTATAATGACTTTGAAGTAAGCGACTGAGTCTTTTCTGGGCAAATTGGTGGGTACTCGCCTGTTTGGTGCTAAAAGGGATAACTATTGCTTACACTCAGCATAATGATTGTTAGCCATGATCCGAGCACTCAGCGTGGATTGGCCGTATCCATTGTAAGGACTGATCAGGTTGATCAGTTTGAGATCCATCAATTGCGAGACGGTCTGCTTCCTTCGTTGCCAAATATACCACAATGCCCTGGTATCCACTGGAGAACTAAGTTTACTACATGAGTGATTAGCAGGTTCAGGGTTTTCCCACTTTTAATGGCATCCAGAGAATCATGAGGCTCAGATAATGTGATGGATATCGTGGCCGCTCGAGAGTTAACCAATATCGCAACATGCGTATCATTTTTGGTCTGGAGAATTTCTATTTTTAGAAGGATGACCCTATCTCTTCGTCAAATTTTGAAGCAAGCTGTCCAACAGAAGCAGCAGCTTGAAGTTAGCAGCCGTGCATTACAGCTCCTGCGTTTTTAACAGAACCAGGAACAAACCCACCCGGTATCGGTGTGCAGAGAGAAATCAGAGTGCAGCTAAATAGTTTCCAAAGCTGAGGTTCCTGGTCCCAAGGCTGTGTGGTTTCTTTATTTACATCATAGATTAGTTCATTTATGACGCTTGAAGGACCCTCGCAAAAGCGCAAAATATTAATAGAAAGTAACAATGTAGTATGCACAAGCCACCGTCCGTTTCACAAGTTTAAAGAAAATCGTGGCGGCTGTTTTTGAGAAAATTTAAAAAAGAATTCAAGAACCTATTTTGTAAAGTTGCATTCCGGTTGGCACTGATTGGCACTTTAAATCTGGAGTGTTCTAGAAATGCTTCTAAAGTACCTCAATATTATGTATGTGGTAGAAACTTACATTTTACTGAAGTGATTCTTTAGAGGAAAGTTTAAGGCTACAGTTCCCACAGATCTCCTCTGCCCAAAGAAACTATGATCCTGGGAAAATGCTTCAAATAAAAGTGATATGCATTTATGGGTTTTGATATTATACGAAGTTTAAAGAAAATCCTTGGAGCCATTTCCCAGTAATATCGCAAAAAACTGAAACAAAATATTCAGTAAAGTCCAACTTTTGTTTGATGGATTTCGCCCAAAACCTTATTCAAACTTTCGTGTCAAATGCGCTAGAAGTATCTCAACGGAATGTCAAGGTGAGCTTCCTGTGAATTTTTATCTTTCAGATATTTTGTTCACACATATCCATACGATTCGCCAAAACATTTTTTTCGTACTCAGGGCAAAACGAGACTTGTTTTTCTGGTGAACACTCAATTTAGAAAAAAATTGACTTGAACACATCAAAAGCGAAAGTAACAACTAGTTTAGTTTTTGCTTATTCTTAGCGTATTTGTTCACACTTTTAAAATAAACAAACTGACAAACTTCATTTTCATATTAAATACTTACAAAATAATCCACATGACGTTCTGGATGTTGTGCATCAAGGAATGGTACATGCGGCGGGAATGGTGCTGCTGCATCATGGTGACTGCCAAATGGATTACCCACAGGAAACGGAACAGATACTTCGTCAGAATGTGTAGCATCACTTTCAAAACTGTTACTACCAACGTGATGATGCGATGACGGAAATCCGGGTGTATATTGCGGCCATGCTGATATGGTATTGTTGATTACGATAGCCAATAAGAGTAGAGCGATCAATGCCTGTGGACAGACGTTATTTTTTTTTTTTCTGAGGAAATATAGACATTTTGGATCATTGAAGCTATGAGGGAATTAGCGACAGAAAATATGGGCATTCAGTTTCCAATCCCTCACCCTAAATAGCTCGAATTTTTTGATGATGCAGTTGCTGATGATGATAATGTTGATAATATTTTATTCCATTTAAGTTAAACAGATAAAATTAATATATAGAACACTTTTTATATAATTCATATTATTCTATAATATACCTTAGCCATGTCCTAGACAGTAGTTTCCTAGTTTTTAACTGTAGATTGGTACACTTGACTGGTGCAACTGATAGTTTTTAACAAACTGTCCGCGTCTTTATATACTATAGTATACGTAACTATTACTGTTTACTTACACCAACCGAGAACACAGACTCCCGCTATCTACGTATCTCCTATATAATGCAGCATTTTTAGTCATCATTTAATAGATATTTCACGCTTCACAAATTTTCCATTTATTTACTACAAATTAAACAGACAAAAAAATTAGTAACAACACAGTAATATAGAAAAAGTATTTATTAGTAGTAGTAATGCATTTTATACCTGGTAGTAGGTGTGTATTTTTTCTATAAATATAGAAGGTATATTTAATCGGGTGTGGAACACTCACGGAAATTTCTCTTACTACTGTCAATATAATTACATATGTAAAATGATACATTTTCTTTAAACTTCAAATTTTGCTCATTCGTCCTTAAATAAATATAGAGATAGTGGGAAGGGGAATCACTTCAACCCAGCCAGGTATACAAGTGATTAAATTGTATTCCAGAAGATAGCTCAAATAATGTTTAATCAACTCCATATAATATTTGTAATTTAATGCCACAAATTCTACAGCAGAAATATCTAAATAATATTTTGGGGAAAAATGTATCAAATAAAAGTGATTGGTTTACACATGCGCAGTCAGCATTCCATGTTTAAAGAAAATCGTTATAGTCGTTTTCGAGAAAATTCCAAAAATATCTAAAAACCTCTTCTCTAAAGCCACACTTCCGGTTAACCGTTTTACTTCAAATTTGGAATTTTACCAGTGTTTCTAATGTATATATTTATAAGTTGTAAAATTATACAGCTATATTGGTACTTTACAGGGAAACTTAACGCTACTGTCCCACCCCCAGAGAACATCACAAAAAAATCAATTCCCGCAAAAATGTTTCAAATAAATGAGTTAGGTATTTATGTGTGTAGATAGTATAGGAAAATCGTCAAAGCCGTTTGCGAGAGAATCACAGAAAAACTGGGAAAAAAAATTCAGTAAATAGTTCCGGTTTTTTGATTTAGCCGCCCGAAATATTCGTTCCTGATGCAGTGGTAGTGTCTAATCGGAATTCCAAGTTTGAGCTTTGTGCGACATTTTGTTTTTGAAACATTCTGTTAACATACAAATGTACAGAACATTCGCTAAAAACATTAATTTCGTCTCCAGGGGACCCCAAAACATGGATTTTCCGGTCAAGACGCAATCAACTTTTTACTTTTTCTTACTCCTTAGTAAGAGGAACCATTGCGATTGTGCCGAATTTTCGAAATTAAATTTCCACCGGAACTACATGTTTGTGTCTCCTTAAATGTTTTGCGAATGGCGTATCTAATCGCAGGAAGTACCGTTAAGATGTCTGACACGAAGATTTCGGGCGAAATCCAGAAATGCTATTTTTCTAAATGATTTTTTCCGTTTTCCGCGAATATGGCTCCAACGATTTTCGTTAATAGCCGTATAATATCTACACATATCTATATCTATCACTTTTATTTATAATATTTTCGAGGGAAAGTTGATTTTTTTGGTGTATTCTGGGGGAACAGTATTGATAACCTAACTCCTAAAGTACGACTTCAGAACAATGTATGGTTCTACCAACTATATAATATTAATAAACATTAGAAACATTGCTAGAAATCCAAATTTGAAGAAATTCGGTTAATCAAAAGTGCGACTTTACAGAGTAGGTTTTGTATTTTTTGGAATTTTCTTGATAACGATTGTAACGATTTATTTTAAACTTGGAATGCTAACTGTGCACAGATAGCTCGTACATATTGTTTTTGTAAATGATTTAGGCGCAATTCAGCAAAACTACTTTTAATGTTGCTTAATAAATTTTAAAAGATTTAATGTTTAAGACTTTTAGAAAAATTAGTTTTATTTGGTATTTAATTATTTTTAAGGGTCATTTAATTTGCATAATGAATAAAGGAAACGAAATGAACAGATTAAGAGAATGGTAAAATTCAAGAACCTCAAATAATTCTCTCAGTTCAAAAGGAGAAATGGCTTGCAGAGGTTTACAAAAAGAAATATGAAGTTTAAAAAATAAAGTACCTATTGTAATATGCCGTAAGTTTTGTTTCCTATTACTCTTTTTACTATTTAATTATTCAATGGAATCGATGAAATTTCATTTTATTACATTTCTTTGTTCGTGATTTCCTACATCTCACGAACTCCTAGGAGACCGCGATCCCCCCTTTGAGATGCTCTGACTTACAGCATTTGCCGAGATTAGTTGACATATGCAACTTATTTTTGGTTTGGCATATCCACACGCAATTTTCAGCTCACAATCAGATACAACCTACTCATTCTTACAATTGTACACTTTGCCAGTAACTATATTCTATGTAAAAATATATAGTATTCCGCAGGGAAGCCGTAATAGATATTCAGGAAGCAATCTGCTGGGTTTTATAGCTACATAATGTACAGATCTAATACATACGGAGCAGAAACATACGTCAATGAAGGTCCAAACTTCACTAAAGGCCATTTATTTCTGCTAGAATTAAATATTCATATTAACCAATTTTACTAAGATTGACCATCTCAGATTATCGACGAATCGGAAACTATCGATGAGTTTGAAATTACCGACAATGTGCCAAGCGCATCGTATTCATATTAAAATCAGCAGAAATTCCAACTTCCTCTCTCCCCGCCGCAGAAAAAAAAATTCTGCCTTTGTCATCTAATCGTGTCAAAAGATGACATCTAGAATAACCTTTAATGCGTTCCACACGCTGATCTTGGATCTTTTCCATTTTTAGTTTCTCTTACTATTGTTAAGAGGAAGTCTTGCGATCGTATCAAATTTTCGAGATCGATTTTCACCGGAGATATATATTTTGAGGTCCCCTGAATCAGAAAAAGTAGTTTTTAGAAAATAATCTTAATTTTTGTGCATACGGACGTATATGTACGTGAACAGCATAACTCAAAAAAGGAAAAATCGCAGAAAGTTCAAACATGATATTCGTCTGGGCATCACCTTGGAATCCGACTGGAAATTATCTGTCAAATTTCTTCAACCGGAAGTATCATTTTGCTGAATTAATTTTTCGTTTTTTTGCAATTTTCGCTGCAAAAGCTCCAACTATTTTTTGACCTCTAAAGAGCTATTTTAGTTTATTATACGATTCTGCCACTTAAATAATAGTAATTAGAATGCATAATAGGAATTAGAAACAAAATTTTGTGTTTGTCGAAAATCAGTTGACCGAAAGTGTGTTTTTACTGAACAGTTTTTCATTTTTTGGGGGATTTTCTTCATAAAAAACCGATGGATATCATTGAATTTGGTGTACTAATTATAAAAGACAGTGAACTATCACTTTCGTTTGCAACTTTTTCCAGAGAGAGTTCATTTAATGGAGTTTTGGGTGAGAGATAAGGTTATGCTATGCGCAATAAGTGCTTTTATTAATTTTAGGTTCTCTAATAGATTTTACCTTGAAGATAATTAAACATCTACTAAGAATTATAAGTTTGGAGAAAATTTGTCTGTCATAACTGTTTAAATAGAACTAAGAGAAAGTTGTATAAGTGTTTCACCCCAAATATTTTTTTTTCTCTTATCAGCAAACGTGGTGAAGATATTTGCTGTTCTCTTTCCTTGAATTTTAAACGCAGGGGACCAGAAATCATTAAAGGCATCACTGTGGATGTAATTCAATAAAAATGAAAAGTAAAAAAGAAAACATGCCGTTAAACTTATATTAAAAATAGTTCGGTCTTCAACTGTCTTATGTATTTATTTTTTCTTTTTTTTATGGGCGTGTGTAATTTGATAAACAGTTGTTTGTAAGATAGAATGTGACAGCTGTTTATAAGCTATTACTATATTTAAATATGATTGGTGATATTCTAAATATTATTTATCACCAATGACTACTATTTCATGTTACACACACACAATTTAATGCTACATTATTTTTTCACTGTTTATTGTAAAAGTTATTACTTTTGAAAGAGAACATCACAGATTCCTCAAATATCAGTTTGTGCCGCAAGATGTCAAATGTAGGTGATATGTTTATTTCTGTACAGTTAGGCTTGTCAATGTTAAAGATAATTGTAGTTGCCTTTTTCCAGAATATTACTCAAAAAAAATCGAAAACCTATTCTTTACATTCTGTAAAGCCGCACAATATAAAGTATACTGACGAGGGACTTTAGAGGAAGCCTTCAGACACTTCACATTCAGTATTTTTGTTTGCTGGATTTTATCGATGGCACCTAGATAGCAAATAAAGTTTGAGATTTTGAAATATTTGTCTCATACACAACACATAGCTATAGAGAGACCTACCTATAGAGAGACCTACCTATAGAGAGACCTACCTATAGAGAGACCTACCTATAGACAGACCTACCTATAGACAGACCTACCTATAGAGAGACCTACCTATAGACAGACCTACCTATAGACAGACCTACCTATAGAGAGACCTACCTATAGACAGACCTACCTATAGACAGACCTACCTATAGACAGACCTACCTATAGAGAGACCTACCTATAGAGAGACCTACCTATAGACAGACCTACCTATAGACAACCTACCTAGATACAGACCCGTAACCATAAGCGACTACCTATAGACAGACCTACCTATAGACAGACCTACCTATAGACAGATCTACCTATAGACAGACCTACCTATAGACAGACCTACCTATAGAGAGACCTACCTATAGAGAGACCTACCTATAGACAGACCTACCTATAGACAGACCTACCTATAGAGAGACCTACCTATAGACAGACCTACCTATAGAGAGACCTACCTATAAGAGACCTACCTATGACAGACCTACTATAGACAGACACCTTTAAATCCCCCCCCTTTTTAAAGACAGACCTACCTATAGACAGACCTACCTATAGAGAGACCTACCTATAGACAGACCTACCTATAGACAGACCTACCTATAGACAGACCTACCTATAGAGAGACCTACCTATAGAGAGACCTACCTATAGACAGACCTACCTATAGACAGACCTACCTATAGAGAGACCTACCTATAGACAGACCTACCTATAGACAGACCTACCTATAGAGAGACCTACCTATAGAGAGACCTACCTATAGACAGACCTACCTATAGACAGACCTACCTATAGAGAGACCTACCTATAGACAGACCTACCTATAGACAGACCTACCTATAGAGTGACCTACCCTGGAAAAAAACATTTTGCTTTCTCTTACTGCTAAGCAAGAAAAAGTATTGCGATCATGCAAGATTTTCGAAATTGACTTTCCACCAGAAATACTTTTTTGGGTCCCTGAATACGAAATTAATGTTTTTAGTGAATGGTCTATTATATGTGTTTGTGTGTACATGTGTTTAAGAGAGAGAGAGTTTTAACACATGTCTAACATATCTCAAAATATCTCAAACACGAAAAGTCGCAGGAAGCTCAAAGTTAGTATTCCATTTAGGCAACTAACACCGCATCAGACACGAAGATTTCGGGCTAAATGCATCAACCGAAAGTGCGACCTTACTGAAAGGTTCTCTCGAAATTACCTCCAACGATTTTCTTTAATCCTCGTGCATTATGTACCCACATGAATAGCTCACACTTTCATTTGATACATTTTCCCGGGGAAATTTATTTTTCGGTAGTTCTGAGGGAACAGTAGCGTTATGCTTTCCTATAAAGTACCACTTCTGTCTAATACAAACTTTACCACTTACATAATATTAATACACATTAAAAGCATTGATTTAATTGGAAATTTGAAGAAAATCAGTTAACCGGAAGTGCGATCTTAGTGGAAAATTGATTTTAGTTGGGGTATTGTGGCGGTCGGTCAGTGATCTTAAATTTGCACATGGTTTGTTGGTTTTGAGCGTTCCACATAAGGCAGTATACAAGTGAAATTCCCACCACCAATGTAACGTTGCAATTTTAAAGAAAATTTGTTGTATTAATTGTATTAATAAAGGCGTGTGAGAGTTTCATACCAGATTTTTTCTGAGAATGATATGTACTTCCGGTGGTAACAAAAGTTTCACAAAAACTAAAAAAAAAAAAAATAATTTTTCCTTTTACAGAAGCAAAAAAAACACTGGTGTGCCCAAGAAACATATGACTACTTGAGCATTAAAAATATTGTCACCACCTTTGTTGGGTATTGTCAGTTTATAGTCACTGCAGTTAAAAACAATTGAAATTTTGCCAAACAACTAGTTCCATCGCAAATATTACGTCATCAATGTGACAGCATCCTTCTTATTGTAGGTACTTGTCCAATAATTGTACAACCGACTGTTACTTTCTCTAACTGTTTTTATTGTAAGTTTTCTACTTCTGTAACAATTTTCTACTTTGTAACATTCTTAGACATGGAGAAGAAGCAGAAGAAAAAAATATTTAAACAGAATTTCTTTATGTACACCGCTATCTGTACATATGTTTAGTATTGTTTATCGTGGCTAGTATTTATATAGGTTAGTACATACAGTTAAACGTGGCAATTTATTTGAATGTATGTGTGCGTATTTTTTTTATTGTAAGACATTTTGTGCTATTTACGTTCCATTCAGAGTTGGGCATTTTTAAAGAAACTCATCAGTGTTGAATGTGTGTCTTTTTTTGATCCAATTGTTCTTTTGATGGATTGTTAGTGTCATCTTTTTTAAAAAGTCTGACGAAACAAGAACACTGTTGTTCATTTTAATAAGAAATAGAATCACCTTTTTTTAGGAAAGTATAGCTTCCCTCCCCCTCCCCACAAACTTCTTAGAATGAACTTTCTCGGAAAAAAGTTTCAAACAGAAAGTTGAAGAAGTCTCTGTATTCATGGTTAGAGTAACCAATTCAATGAAATCTCCCTGTTGTTACAGAGAAAATTGCAGAAAACTGAAAAAATTAGTCAGTATAAACGCACTTCCGGCCAACCGATTTTCTTCAAATTCGGAATTTTGGCAATACATTTAATTATAATTAATATTAATTAGATGTTAGAATTGTATAATAAACTAAAGTAGTACTTTATAATAAACATCACACCACCCCTTCCACAAAAGCCCACCTAATTTTTTCACTGGTGAAATGTTTCAATTAAAAGTTGTAACACTTTATGTGTGTAGTTGATATGTTCAAGTTTGAAGAAAATCGTTTGAGCTATTTTTGAGGAAATTGCAATAAAGTGAAAAATTCATTCAGTAAAATGGTACTTCCGGTTGAGGAATTTTGACAAATATATTTCTATCGGATCTTATGTTGATACCCAAACAGAATATCAACTATGAACTCTTACTGATTTTTCGTTTCTGGGCTATGCTGTTCACATACATATACACTCACACATTCACACAAATAGCCACGCACCATGGACTCACCACACGCAGACCATTTTCTAAAACCATTTTTCGGACTCAGGGGACCTTAAACCGTGTGTTTCCGGTGAAAACACGATATCGAAAATTGGACACAATAGCAATACTTGTTCTTACTAGGAGCAAGTGAAAGTAAAAATCTGATGAGAAACATTCTCATAACTACTTTCTCTTACTGCTATTCTCACAATTTTCAGACAAATTTTCTCTTTCAAAAAATCGGACTTTTTAGTGAATTATAAAGGCAAACCAACTTCTCACCACCTCCGAATCATCCAAATTGGAGGTTTTTGCGAACCGGAATCGCGATTTTAATCAATATTTCTTTTTCAATTTTACGCATTTTTTTCGGAAACGGCTCCCACGGTTTTCTTTAAACTTCATATACTATGTACATACAAAATCGTCTATCGCTTTTATTTAAAAGAAATCTTTCGGAAAGTTGATTTTGGGAGGGAGGTTTGGTGGAAGCAGTAAATTGTGCTTTCCTCTAAAGTACCATTTCAGTACAATTTAGGTTCTACTACCATATAATATTTAGACATATTAGGAGCATTGCTAGAATTCCAAATTTGAAGAAAATCGGATAACCGAAACACGATCTGTCAGAAATGATTTGGAGTTTTTTGGAATTTTCTCGAAAACGACTAGAATAATTTTCTTTAAACTTGGAATGATAACTGCGCAGATGAAAATGTTATGCTTTTTACCAAACGTAATTCGGAAATACTAATTTTAGAGTGGTCTGAGATACCTTACACAGTTACAATTCAATTTTTATTTGCGTTTGTGCTATTACAGTGTAAACATATTCCAATCCTACCAACTATACTGAACAACATATATCCTACTATTATAGGACTCAGACAAATTTTTTCCTAGTTTAAAGAAAATCTGTAACTTTTACAATTATATTGATTGCAATAAGAAATTGTCGTGTGAGTGCTAATTATAAACACTAAATTTTTTCGCCAGTGAAGTTTCTGTCTCTTTTGCTGGTTTCCCCTTGATGCATCTCGCCTTCTACATGCCTCCCTTATCCGCGACTACTTTTCCTCACCTATCCATCAAACTCGCTGCCCTGTAGCGAACCTGTGCCTTGTCTGGTAGTATGGAATGCGATTCAAGAAGAAGTGGCAATAATCAGTGTGAACTATTAAATAAATATAGCACAAAATTTGGCACATTTCACAGTCACAGTTGATTAACTACATGTATCTATTTGAATTTATATTGGGTAGTTTCCTACTTTTGTATTCGCTTAACCAATTACATAATTATGGTTAGATTTATATGCTTTTATAAAAAAATACGAGGTGAGATAGTTTTTGTTACATTTTTTCTTTCTTTTTTTTGGGGGTGGGAGTTATAGAAAAAAACGTTAAGCACCCCTCCCCCAACCATTCTTACATGTTATATATATATATAGTATTCTACATTAAAATGTAATATTATATAAATATTTTACATGAATATAAGGTGTACCGAATTGCAGTAGTTTACTTGTGCAACTAACTATCTAGTACAGTTTGCAACTGGGTTACATCATTAAAAAAATGGTTGGATGGACTATTCTGTATTGCTGCTGCACTTTTTGTCTTTGGAACGGCCTAGGATGTTTGCACAATGATCTTAAGAGGTCATTGGCCTTTGTTATGTCGATGTTACTAAATGCAGCTTTGAGTTGCGATTTAAATTAGAAGCATTGCTGGAATTGTAAAGTTGAAGAAAACCAATGGTGCTTTTAAAGGCGCTTAGACATCTATGGTCATTGGTGCCTTCTCAGTGCCCTGCCGGGGATCCAGACATTATTCTCTCGATACAGATAATAGTGTCACTGGACGGTGAGCTATAGTGGCTCCTAGGAAGAAAAATCTAAGGATAGCACTGCACTTGAATCGGGAAACTCTGCGTGGGAGTCTAGCACGCTACCATTGACCTAATCCCTTCTCTCTTAAATTATTATTACTATTATAATTATTTTTAATTTTTAGGAGAGGTCGGCGAAATACGTGACGTTAGATTTCAAATGTTTTATTTAGGCGCTCTCTTCTGGTTTACAATGTAATCACAATCATATACCACCTGCTTTGGGTGCCAACCAACATAGTCATGATTCCAATTATTTTAGAATTATACAGTTATAATTCTATTAACTGTATTTATGTGAAACAATTATACAATCCTAAATAATACAATAAAAAATAGTTAATACGCTGCTCAGGATGGGGTCTCACGAGTTCAATAATTCTAAAACACACTGTACATGTAGTAAACGCATGTTCTCCTGCGTCCATGATTATGGATACTGGCAAATTTAAAAACCGTGAGCAAATTTAAGTACCTAAGCATGGTAATCAGCAACTGGACTTTAGAATTGGATATTTAAAGAAAATTGTCAGAGGGCGGCAAGCTATCCAATTATTGAACTCGGTACTCTGAAGTAAATCTTGGGAGATTACAAAAAAGGCTCCACCATGTTTCTTAGTAAGTATCATCCTCTTGTACGCAGCAGATACTTGGAAGCCTAACTATGAAAATTGAAGATAGGCTGTTGGGCTTAGAAATTGGTTTTCTTGGAGAAGAAGGCTTTAAAGTCTCTAGGATACGGCATGCGCCTAATAATTCGGAAATCCGAAGACGTGTTGGGAATACAAATTAACATTTTGCAGTTCGTTGAGACACGGAAATTAAAATGGTAAGTTTAATTGATGGGAATGTGCGGTGAGATGATCTAAGAAGATGGTTAACTATAAGGAACGGAAAAATTTGGACAGAGCTTGTCACTGAAGGAATGTGCTGTAGCAGCCTTGACAGGAGATTGGGGTCATGAGTCCTTAGGATTTATCTTAAAAAAACATAACTGTGTTAAGAGAAAATTGTGTGTATGCTCCTAGGCATTACTTTCTCTAACTCTTAATGAGAGGAAGTATAAAGATGGTGCTAGATTTTCGAAATTGACTCATCACCGAGGATACATGTCCTCTGAATACGAAAGAAAAAATGTTTTTAGCGAATCTTGTGCTAAATAACGTGCGAATCTTAGCGAGCGAGCGTGTGTGTGCTAATAGAATATCTCAAAGCGAAAAGTCGCAGGAAGATCAAACTTGATATTTGGTTTAGGCATTCCCACCGCATCAGACACCAAGATTTCCGACAAAATCCATCTTCCGGGTGTGCATCTCTACTGAATGTTTTCCTGCTTTCTATGATTTTTTCGAACATGGCTCCAACGATTTTGTTTAAACTTCTTATACTATCTACACACATAAATAGCTATCACTTTTATTTGTAACATTTTTCTGATAAAATAATTTTAGAGGGGGTACCGAGAGGTCTGTCAGTTAGTTAATATTTAAATTTGCTCAAGCTTTCTTAGCTTTGACATAAAGCTTTCCATAGGCCGCTGAGATATACAAGTGAAATCCCCACCACCATGTTTATAGCCAGCCCAACTAAACAATGTAACGTTGCAATTTTAAAGAAAATTTCTTGATTAAATTCTATTAATTGGAGTGATAGAAAGTGTGTGAATGTTTCACATATCTGAGTGTTAAGATTATTTGCAAAGACCTTCAACCAAATTCTCAACGGAGCAATAGTACCAGAACCATGTTAGGACTTGTACAGCTCCTGTACTAACATTTTGCTGAATTTTATTGTCACACAAGAAAACAGCAAAAAGTATAATATGATCTATATAGTTTAGATTGTTAAAACAAGTTAATCGTGCGCAAAACTTGTTATGACTCTATTGTTTGATTGTGGTCGAATGCGGCCACAATGATTTTGCTTTTTTTTTATTACTATTTCAATTAACATTTTTACATAATCTCCATTTTATGTTTTTGTTTATGCTATTTGTTTACGATTTGTTTTTATAAGAATTATCGCCTGTAATTATAAATAATGTCTACATTTAGATAATAATAATTCTCTGTGTATTACTTTCACTTATAACACCCTGAAAAAGTATTGCGATCATGTCAAATATACTAGAGCAAGGTGAAAAGTTTTCGGCCTAGCCCATAGATACACAAATAAAATTACTGTTTTGTTAGGTTGGCATACTTGTTGCAAAAGTAAGTACCAAATCTGAATTTGATCAGACAAATAGTTTGTTTTATATGGCTATTTAAAGTAAGCGTGCTGTGTGTTTTTGACAAAATGAATAAACTTGAATACCGTTCCGTCATAAATTCTTCGTTTTGGATGGTTTGTCGCCAACACAAATTCATCCAAAGTTTGTGAAAGTGTATAAGGAGTATGCACCTTCGTTATCAACAGTAAAAAAATGGGTAGCTGAGTTTAAACGTGGTCGTACATCGATTGAAGATGATCCATATGAAGAACTTCCAAAAACTGCAACTGCTGAACAAAATATCGAGAAGATACACAGTATGGTTTTAGATGATCGACGATGAAAGGTGTGTGGATAGCTGTAGGCATCTCAGAAGAAAGGGTACGGCACATTTTACACGAAGGACTCAGTATGAGAAAGCTTTGTGCAAGATCGGTGCCGCATTTGTTAGATGCTGATCACTAACAAATGAGGAATCGAGTTTCTCAGCGGTGTTTGTGCAGTTGTTTTAAGAAGAATCTAACCGATTTTCTGTGCCTAAGTCAAAACAACAGTCCAAGTAGTGGTAGAAGCTGATTGCTCTGCACCGAAGAAAGCAAAGACAACTGCATCGGCTGAAAAGCTTATGTCTGATGTTTTTTGGGATTCCAAAGGGATTCTTTTAATTGACTACCTGCCAAAGAGTCTTCTTGACCAGCTAGATGAAAAAATGGAAAGAAAAGGCCTGGTTTGCAAAAGAAGAAATCGTCTTTTACCAGGAAATGTATCCGCTTATAAAGGCGCTTTGGCAATGGGCAAATTGAGGGAATTGAACTATGAATTGTTGTAACATCCTCTCTATTCGCTAGATTTGGCTCTCTCTGACTCTCATCTATTCCCAAACCTTAAGAAATTTGTGGCTGGAAAACGTTTCGGGTCAAATGAAGAGTTGATAGCAGTGGTAAATGGATATTTTGAAGATCTTCCAATCGCACTTCAGGGACGAAATCAACTTATTGGAGAAACGTTGGGCAAATTATATTAAAGTAAAGGGAGACTATACTGCGAAATAAATGCTTTTAAAAATTAAAAAAAAATCATTTTTAACTACTGAGCCGAGACTTGTCACCTTGCACACTACGAAATTGAGTTCTATCTCTGGTGAGAAATACATGTTTTGAAGTTCTCTGAGTCCGACAAAGTGTTTTGGACTCTATGTGTGTGTGTCTGTGTGTGTGTGATTGCTAGAAATTCAACCTAGAGTTTTTAGCATTCATTCAATTAGGAGATCAGATAATTAAGGTCAAAATCGGTAAAGCGGAAGTTTATAACATTAATGAATGTATTTTTCTATTTTTCATTATTTTAAGCTTGTCCGCATGCTTATTCTAAGGGTTTAGCGATTGTTGAGGGCGTGCGTATCTGAAAAATTGTTATAAAGTTGTGTTCAATTTTTGCATTTTCATATTAACAAACAGAATTCCATCAAATAACATTCATTTATTGCTTAGTCTTATTTGATACAATGAAGTATTAATATAATCTTTCAGGCTTCCATATTGATGAGTAAGTAGGAACTAATTCAACCTTGAAGAACATTTGAGTTTCCGGGTAAAGACCGCATCAGTGGTTTGCTAGAAACCTATATTTCGCCCATATTTCAATGAGACTCTACAGGGTTGTTAAACCTTGAAAGCTAATGAAGCTGCAAGATGTAACGACCCTGAAGAGGCTCATTGCAATATGGGCAATATGTCGGATTTTAGCAAACCACCGACGCGGTATCAACCCGGAAACTCAAGTGTCTTTCATGAGAATGGCGGCAGAAAGCTAAAAGATCATAGTCCAATCTTGTTGGCTCGCCTTTTATTTTTTTGCCAAAGAATGACATTCAACGAAGATTTGGGTGTTATCGTTGCCACCGGTCCAATAAATTAATCAGATGATGTAGAGAAAATGAATAAGCAAAATTGCATAGATATTTCAGTGTGTAGCTTACAATGGTATTCCAAGCGATGGGAAAAAGTATACTAATTCATAGCTACTGAATGATGGTAAATATGAAACAATAAAGTTGGGATGAATGCCGAGATATGCGTTCAAGTTTATCAGAGTAGTCGTTTCTTCAGGGATCTCGTCATCCTGCGAGTATTCCAGCCAAACAGCACCAACAGTTACACTCATCTTCACTCACTCCACTTACTTATGATCTGCAGAGAGAGGTAGTTGATAAACAATACAAATATTGAGGAAGAAGAGAACAATGGTTCTTCTATGTTGAAATGCATTTCACTCTACAACCATTCCCTCCACATATTCTTAATTAGGTAATGACAGTAAATCCTTTGATAAGCTTGATTAAAATGCGGATGAGGAGGTGATTTGTGAGACCAAGATGCTGAAAGAATTCTCGGAGCAGTTTAACACAAATGAAGTCTTAAGGCAGGAGATGGCCTCGTATACTTTCTCTTTAATTGGTACTAGAGAGGTCTATTAGATAGTCTGGTATACAGATAAGCGGAACTATCATAAATAGAACTATCCAATTGTTGGAGTACACAGACGATGTAGATCTGGTAGGTCGAGCAAGAGATGCAGTCAGAGATATCTTTTTTGATTTGGAAAATGGTCGATTAGGAAAATAGGAAATAGGAATGAAGTTACCAAAACAAAGCAAAGTATATACATGTTGGATCGGGAATGGAGGAAAAGGAAAATTCGGAGACTTCATCTTTGAGTAGGTGGATGATTTTATTTATCCACGCACATAATGTATTCTAACAATAATAAAAAAAAAAAAAATCGACTACTCTCCAGGTCAACAAAAGTAAGACAAAATTCTTATTCGACCTTCTTTACATATGCCTCAGAATGGACCATTACCGGAAAAGATATGCATGGTCTCCTTCGGTTGGAAAGGAAAATTCTTCGAAGGACCTATAGAGCCATCATAGCTGGGGAAACATGGAGAGGAAAAGTTACGAGGAACTATGGAATTTGTACTAGGATGTAGTGAGTTCATTATATTGTGGGGTCTGTTTTGGGCTTAGTTTGAAGGGAGGATACATCCTAAAGAGGTGCCACACAGGCTGTTGTATGAAAACATATATGATACAAGTAGAACCGGTACAAAGAGGTCACAATCGGCGGAATGTCTAAGGATGCAAGAACCTTCCTTGGTGTTCACAACTGGATAGTGGCAGAACTGGATTGGCACGACTGGCGGTTTGAAATGGCTGAGCTGTAGTGCCAATCATGATGATATTATTGAGAAGAACATACATATACTTTGCATTTAAGCACTGCAACCTATTTTAACCTAAAGTCATAGAAGTCTTGAAAACCGGCTCTTATATTCGATAAAGAGGATTTTATCAGATAGTCAAGAATTAATAACTATATTTATTATATAAAATAATCTATAATAACTAATAATCTATAATAACATAGAAATATTATGACTAATTCTTTGGTTTCATTGGTTCTGATAATGCTAAATATCTAATAATACACATTTATACATATATTACATTATTATTCTGATAGTTGCGCTAATTAATAAAAGTTATAATAAAACTATTAATTTATGATAGTATAAAAGGTAATTTACTTTTCATTAGCAAGTTCTTATATAGTAGGCCAACATCTAATTAATAATTATCACAATACATTTTCAAATTATAATATAATAAAAACGTATAATAATAATAATAAAATATATATATATATATAAATCAATATGTTGGATGACCTTTTTTCTTGACAACAGCATTGAAACCGTTATGTTTGTCAGCTGTATAGTGGACTTCCCTGAATGTACCATCCGCTTCTTTCAGTGAATAAAAACCTTTGACCACATCACCTTCTTTGGTCTCATGTTGATTTCTTACTTCACCAGTTTTTGGATCGTTGACAGACACTTCAAATGCATAATGTGGAGGCGACTGTAACATATTTGATGGCTGGTTTATTGGTGATAAGAATTATTCGTAGAAATTTGTAGTAAGTAAATTGGGTTAAGGGGGAAGTAAAATTTGTGATGTACGTACATCAACAATTGGCCTTGGACTGGGTTAGAGCAAAGTTAGAATGCACGGCGACGAATCCTCATCAGAGTCAAATGTATTCAGGCTACCTCATCACCAAAAAAAGCTTTTTCGCAAATGTTTGTGTGCCATACACAAAATTTTTCAGTAATGAATAATTGCAGCAAGTTCAAACTTTGATATTTCTTTAGGTCCCACCACCACTGCATGTGACCGCAATAACGTTTTGGGCGAAAAACTATCAACTTTCCTATAATAATCCATCAACTTAGTGCATGGATTTTCCCAGTTTTTCGCGATTTCGGTTCTCGAAAAAGTTTCAACGATTTTGTTTAAACTTCGTATACTATCTACGCAGATAATTTTCACGTCACATTTATTTTGAAGCATATTTCCAGGAAAATAGGCTTCTTGGGGTATTCTGGGGGAATAGCAACGTTAAGTTATTCTCTCTTCTTTCAATAAAATAGGTTCTACCAATTATATAATTGAAATATTTTAGAAGCTTTACTAGAATTTCAAATTAAAAAAAAATATCGGTCAACTTGACAGTATAGATTTCTGAGCTTTTTGGAATGTTCGACGGATGCAACGATTTTTCTTTAACTTGGATTGCTAACTGACCAGAAATAGACCTATCACTTTTATTTCGAACATTTTTCCGGAAAAATTGATTTTAGGATGATCTGAGGCTTCAGTGACGTCACATATTAGATGTTGTTTGTGTTTGCTCAATGTTTTGGCACAGTTTCCTTGCATTAACATATAAATACATTTAATTTTTACCTGCTATCTTTGCTAATTAATATATACCCCACCTCTTGGAGCAATAAAAATTTTAATAGAGGCAATAAAAAGTTGAAAGAAACTTCGTTAACTTCATAATTGCATTAAGTGAGTGTTTTAAACCAGATTTTTTGCCATAATCTTATTTCCCATATAATCTTGGTGGTACTTGGATCTTAGTTTAATTTTCTAACTAGTTCGTAAGCACTAATAACAATAGTAACAATACTAACATAATACATTTGATGGTGATGATGTCCACCATTTTGTGGCAGCATGCCACCAGCCTCATATCCATAATGCTGAGCTTCTGTTGCAGCAACGTACAACAACAGTGTGGTCCAGAATGCTGATGCTGACTGTAACAAGAAATTGATGTTTTTTTTATGGTTGTTTTTATGATTTTGGGTCTCTAGTTGTTAGAGAACATACAAACAATTATTTTCCCCTGACAGCCTGCTTCGTTTGTAGTGATCGGCCACCAGTTTCGAGAGTCTTTGGTAAATTCTATGATGTCAGACTTGCGCAAGGCTAGATCAATTAGAAAGTGAGACCAATAGAAAGTAAGAATCGGTAATGTAATTTTTTAAGATTTCTCCACATTCTAGACAACAATTGCCAAAATTAAATGTCTATAGTGATTTCATAGTGGATGGACGAATATTCGCCAATTACACAATGCGATATTCGGCATATAACACTATATCATTTTCATCAATCATCAATTACGTCATTACATCAATTTTCACCATTTGACATGTATTTCGGCGAACGGTAGTTTTCGGCCGTTCGCACCAACATTATATAAATATTGGATATCTAACATTAACTAAGAATGTGATTGCTAACTATCTAATGGTTTTTTTAATTTTCCTCTTCAGTATTAATTAACCTCATCTGCATATGTATTAATAGATTCATTGACTGTGAATGGTCAAAACCAAGACCATACAAAAATATTATTTTTGACTGGATTGCGAAAGTAGTTGACGGGTGCTTCTATTTGGATTTAGCGAATTCTAGCTCAAACATACGGTCCTACACACAAACACACATTCCTTCATTCATTTATTTTTACAAATTTCTTATTCACGTTCAGATGACTGCATTCCACGGTTAGATGCTATACACAATTTGACAATAAGGTTTTTGTCAAAATAGATCAAGCGGAAGTAACACTTTCTTTACTGATTGAATGTACAGAAAATATGAATGCAGATTTATCGCTTTTATTTGAAGTTTCCGAGTTTTCAGTTTCTGATTTTTTTTTTTCAAGGGAGTGTCCCCACTCCCTTAAGATCCCTCTGGTAAAGATCATGCTTCCTTTAAGAGTATCATTTTCCTTAAAATTTCCTTTGGTTCTCCCAGTGTATATAATATTAAAGCTAATTAAATATTTCAATAAAAATTCCAGTTTCGAAGAACATGTGGTGATTATAACTATGTGAATTTCAGTTAGAGAAAGCAGTGTGAATGTTTCACACCAAAGTTCTTGTTATAATTAGAATTATACCAACCACCACCAACAAATAGAACTATTTATTCACATTTATATGAATATTATTATTATTAAAAGTAAATTAGAATGATTTTTGTTTGTTGGTTTCTAATTATTACGAAGAGTTACATAATAATAATAATGGTGTTAACAAATCTAGTGTGAAACACTCACTCAACTTTCTCTTACTGCAGTCTGCCTACACAGTTGTAATTGAAAGCTTGTTTTCGAACTTATAATTTTTACTAAAAGTTTGATTGTCTTCAATGCTATTACAATGGAGCATCGAAACTTAATAACCAATTTCTTTGAGGAAACCCAAACCCTCCTTAAATGAGTATTCTCTGAATAAAGTTGCAAACAAAAATGATAGTTCTCTGTATGTATAGTTGGTGTACCAAATTTAATGGAACCCGTTTGAGTCTTAGTGGAGGAAATCACAAAGAACTGAAAAATCTATTCATTAAAATCTATGCATTTCCGGTCAACCGATTTTCTACAAAATTGGAATTTCGAAAACACATATAATCCTAATCAATATTATATAGTCAATATTATTTAGTTATATACATTAAACTAAAATAACCCTAAAAACATAATCCATCTCTCCCCGTAACACCTCTAAAACGAAGTTTCCCGCAAAAATTGTTTCAAATAATAGTTATAGCACTTTATATGTGTAACTAGTAAAGTGTAAAGAAAATAGGTGGAGACTGTTTAGAAGAAAATCGCGAAAAATATATTCAGTAAAGTGGTATTTTCCGGTTTACCGATTTTGACGAAATTCTTATTTGCCGGATAGTAGAAATATCGAGTTGGAACATTCTGTGATTTTATGTTTGTGAGTTCCGCATCCGCCTTCCCGATCAACTACTTTCCCGCCTTCCCGATCAACTACTTTTCCCCACCATACTTCTTCCCCATACTAGCAGTAAGAGGAAGTAAAAAGAAATACTAATTACTTCGTCTATTTTTACTTTATCTTTCTGCTGTTTTTCACGTATTAACTTAATTTTTGACTTTGACCCTTCACTTCTTTAGTTCTTGTCCAATTGTTTTTTTTTATAAAAAGCACAAAATATATCATTGTATTTTGTTTTCCATACTAAAACTAATTAACTATAAATACAACAAAAACTTGACGTTAAATTCCATCAATATTTTCTGAACAGCTCTCTCGTGTGGAAGCAAATAATCTTATACCAATGATTGAACAAAATCCTGAGTAGCAACTGATACAACGGCATACACACGTGCCGCCCGTATGCATTTAGTATAAATCCCGGCATAAATTCCTGGGTTTCAAACTAGTGACGTGCATTATAGTTTGCTAATAAATCTTTTTTACAATAATAGATTCATTTTTTAATTGATTAGAAATGTGCCGTGAAGTGGTGCAGCGATTCACTCCAATAAATGGGCACGATTGCATAATATTCTGTTGAAATCTTTGGCCAAGCTACTGTGACATGACAGTTGAGTTTTGATTTAGCTTCTATATATATATATCCAGGTTTTATTTACAGCTGAATAAATATGATAAGAAAAACTATTATTATTAATTAAAATGGTTGATAATTTGTGGTTAATAATATGCTGAATGAAAGATTGAAATGATTGATAATTTTGGATAAT
Source organism: Triatoma infestans (assembly GCA_011037195.1). Classification (NCBI taxonomy): domain Eukaryota; kingdom Metazoa; phylum Arthropoda; class Insecta; order Hemiptera; family Reduviidae; genus Triatoma; species Triatoma infestans. The sequence goes on from JAAEAF010000071.1 coordinate 125,202, forward strand.
AATATGTTGAATGAAAGATAGAAACCATCTAATATTCGAGTTGTTACCCGAAATTTCAATATTTTCCCTCATCCCTGAAGGGGAGATTAGTGATTTAGCCAACTACTTCAGGAATCTGACGTCACTAGGTGCATCTGAGCCTGGCAGAACATTTACACTGAGATCTCAACAGTCAAGCACTATCCGTCCGGCCATCTTGATTTAATGCAACTACTTGGATTTAGTGTGCTCACAAGGAACTCCACTTCATCACGGAAAGTTTCACAGACACCACAGATCTTCCACTCTAAGCCAACCTTTATTTTTGCTTTCATTCTTCTACTAATCTAACGCTAATCACACACAAGAAATAAATCTAGTAAAACGTATGAGACAGCGACAAAGATTACCTAGATTACAGAGTGTACTATAAACTCTAAAAAAATGGTGTTGGGAATTTTACATGTATACCTGAGCGGCCTTATGTGGAGCGCTCCATGTCGAAACCAAGAAAGCTTGTGCAAATTTAAATTTAAACTAACTGACAGACTTCTAACACATCATCATCCATACTGGAAGTGCTGAAGGCAAAGGGAACCCACAGCACCAGTCATATCATTCCCCAGGATAACCTATCCCTCATGCTGGAAGAATGAAGTCAAAGACCCTGAGTCCCGGGCAGGCCCTATACGGTCGCAGGTTGCTAAGAATCTCCCGGAGCGAGCAATACAAGAAATTGGCTTCTGGAATATTAATACATGGTCTGTGTATTCCTTGCAAACTACAAAATATAGAATTGGATAAATTGCAGGTAGATGTAATGGGCATTACTGGAGATAAATGGTCAGCATCGGGAGTACAAGAAATGGAAAATCACGTAATGCACTACTCAAGCGGGAAGGCAAGTTGCTCACATGGAATCGCCGTCATAGTTAATAAAACTTTAAAAAATTCAGTGAGTAGTTTCGTACCAATATCAGACAGGGTTATTTTAGTTCAATTGGATAAACATTAAACAGACACCTTCTGTTACAATCAACAAAACTACATTCCATCGGTGGTCGCGACAAGAGGAAACAAAATTTAGTAAAAATTCCGAATTTTAAGGTATGTGGTCCATCATAATGTAAGAATTACAGTAAGCGAAATTCATGTGAGTGTTTCGTACCACATTTTTTTTTAATGATTTGTAATTTAGCAACAACGTTCTATAAATCATCAAAATATTAGGTCCTCAAATTATTAATGATTAATCGAAAAAAGTTTCTATAATTCGGTTTTATGTTATCATTAAATAAATTCGCAATTAGTAAAACAAAACAAAAAATCTGGCGTGAAACACTCATATGACTTTCTCTGATTGCAATTCACGTAGATAGTAACTGTTCTCGAACTTATATATTTAATAAATATTTAGTATTCAACACCTGCCATCACATTAACCTCTCTAAAATCAGTTGCCCCCTCCACCGCACACAAACAAAACTTTTTCTAAGAGCAAGTTTTTTGGATTCTGAAAAATGTGAATTTCCGGTGTAAACTGGATATCGAAAATTTGACACGATCGCAATAATACTTCCTCTTACCAGTAAGAGAAAGTAACAAGTTAGTCGTCCATATAATTAGCTCATTTCCTAAAATCTCTACGTATAGTGTAATTGATTAATGCTATTGATTTATGTTACACAATAATGTAATTACGATCTTTGCACGCAACAAGCAAACATTGATAAATATACTTTAGACTTCATCACAGATTCAGAATTTATAACCCAACAAAAAATACATTCAAGAATTTCGAAATATCAATCATGCTCTTGAGGTTAATGAGTTATGATGTAATAATGAGTGGTGACGATTAATATGAAGGAAGGTAATTTAATTCTGCGAATGTTGCTGTTTCTATTATCCGACATTCCTCCAATAATCCGGCATCGGTCCAGCAATATTTATATTGGCATTCGTTCTCAACAAGAACTTACAAAGGCGGTTGATGTGTGGAATTAACTTATGTTTAGAATGCTTCAAAGGCTTAGAGGTTCACCACCACAAACACTTGTTAATATTATTAAACTTTTACAGACGATTACAGAAAAATGTACCAACATGGATCTAAATAGAGACATACAATAAGAAGTAAATACATACAATAAGAAGTACCGAGAAGGATTATCCTGTAATAATGGTCCATAGGACCCTATCTTTTTTTTAAATATCAAAAAATCAGAAACATATATAGACTTTTTACTATCTCTTACTGTTGGTAAGGAGAAATATTACGGTGTGTGTGTGTGTGTGTGTGTGTGTGCCCGGCCGCAATAAGGTTTTGGTCAAAATCGGTCAATCGGAAATAAAACTATTGAATGTATTTTACACTTTTATTTTTGCAATTTTCACGAAAACGGCTCCGAAGTTTTTCTATAAACTTGACTACAGACACAGAGAGCTTGCAGAAATCTACTACTTCTTTCGGAGAAAATTCATTTAAGGGAATTTTGGGGAAGTTGTGCTTTCCTATGAAGTGTTGTATTAATTAGAATTAAAGTGCCAAAATTCGAATCGAAAAAAATCAGAAGAACCGGAAGATGAACATTACAGAACAGTTTTTTCAGTTTTCTGCGATTTTCTCCATAATACCTCCAGGTATTCATTAACTTGCGTTACTGATTACACAATAATGGAGCCATATCACTTTTGTTTGTTACTTTCTTCCGAGAAAACTGATTTCAGACAAGTTGGCAGTGGTTGGAAGGTCGAGCATGACCTCAACAAATTTTGAAGATAACTAAATATTTAGTAAAATTTCCAAGTCTGAAGAAAGTTTGTTATCTATAACTACCTATGTAAACTGCAACAAGAGAACCTATTGCGAACGTGGTAAATTTTCGAAATTGAGTTTTCAACGGAAATACCTGTCTTTGAGGTCTCCTGAGTACGACAAAAAAATTTAATGAGAGGTTTCTGTGTGTGAACAAAATAGGAATCTCAGAAGAGAAAAATCACTTGGTATTTCGTTTAGGTACTACAATTCATCTGAAACGAAAGTTTTCGGCATAAAGCATCAACCGGAAGTACAACTCTGTCGAATGGTGTTAATTAGTATTTCTCGTTTTCTTTTAGCATCGTATACTAACTACATACGTAAATTCCTATTACTTTTATTAACCTTTTTAAAATAAAATTTATTTTTTTGGAGTATCCTCGGAGAACACGGTTTCATGTAAAATACCACTTAGTACAATGAACGATTGTACCATCTATATAATATTAATATACATTAGACACATTGGTAGAATTCCAAATTTGAATAAAACTGGCTGACCAGAAGTGCGACTTTTCAGAATAAGAACTCAATAAATTTTGAGTTTTGTGGAATGTTCTTGATGATGATGATAAAGATTTCTTTAAAGTTGGAATGGTAAGTGCACAGTTATAAACCACATTTATCCACATATATTTGAACCACATTTATCCACCACATTTATTTGAAACATTTTTCCGAACAAGATAGGTAGTCATGGCATTCAAACGATACATGAAGTTAGTACAATATTATTGACGCTGTCTTCTGAATTAAAATACTTCGGAATCGATTCTATACTTGCCTCAACAGGTCCATCTCCCCACTACCTCTATATTTTATGTTAGGACAATGGGTAAAATTCTATGTTTAAAGAAAATTGGTCATTATATATATATAATTGTATTAACAGCAAGAGAGAAAGGCGTGTCAGTATTTCACACCAGATTATTTTGTTTTGTAGTTCCCAAATCTGAAATAAAGATCGCCCCCATATTTGTAACAAAACCAAGTTCAATAGATAGCGCGTCGTAAATAAGTTTTTGAAGTGAAAGTAAGTAATAAAGCGGAAATAAATTAGGAAACTAGTAAGTTATGAGAATAGAAAATCAAAAAAGCTTGTAAATAGGTAGTTTCATTACAAAGCAATATAATATAAAATATTAGAAAATTATTGTGGTGTTTACCTTAATGCAGATCATATTATCCTGGCTTTATAACAAGTCACTTATGTATGATCAGTTATACAATATAGTCTGGCCCTTAAATATATAACCTATATCTCTATGTTTATGTATATATATAGGTATATCTTTAACAAAGTAGCCAATCTCATGGACTGTTCTATGTAACGGCAGAGCACGGTTGTTAAAAAGGTATACGCGCAGCACTATTGGTTATATTAGAAGGGGTTCAGCTTATCGGTGGCCCATATTGCTTCGCTTGTTTAGTTTTTTTTTTTAAAGAAACCGATGAAATCAAAACTATTATGTAATACTTATAATAGTTTAATATGAAGCGTAAAAAAATAATAATAATACAACTATTGTAATCGTTCCAGTATTTATTAGTTGGTGTTCAGCATGTTTCTTAATAACACGTTTTTTTTCTTTTCTTTTTTTAATTTTTCACTTTTTTACTGTTGTATGAAATATTACGACTTTTATCAAATTATCAAAAACCTTTCAACGAAAATACAGGTATTGAGGTATGTCAATATTGAAAAGAAGTTCTTAACGAATGGTGCGTGTGTTAACAAAATATCTCGAAACTCTAAAATCAATTTTTTTATAAAAAAGTTTCAAATAAAAGTAATATGTTTTTATCTGGGCAGTGGGCGTTTCAATAAAGAAAATCTTTATTACCGTTTTTCAGAAAACTCCAAAAAAACTATTCTGCAAAGACGCACTTCTGGTTAACCAATTCTGTCAATAGTTCTAATATATATTAACTTATAGTTAATACGGGTTAAACTTATAGTTAACTTATAGGTGGTAACGGGTTAAACTCATCTCATAGGGGGGCAGCCAAAATACATTAAATTATGGTAATAAAAGTAAGGGTGGCTATTGTTTGAAAGAGTTTGCTAGTAGCTGCAGTAGCAAACACCTGTTATGAAGGGTTGCCCCCTGTCACATTGTTTAAGGGACATTTTGTAATTTCTAAATCAAAGAAGGAAACTATAAGATAGGATTTTCCAATATTTTATTTCCTAACGGATCAAAATTATTATGAAAATTATTAAGAATTATGTTGTGAAATCACAGAAAAAAGTTCAAACACTCATTTGGATTTCAGACTCATCATGCTGGTTGTGTGGATAGAACCCAATGAACACCAAAAACATTAAATTGGAATACATGTTATATAAGAAATATCCACAATAAAATGAGATTGGCGGCCTGAATCTGTATGTATTAGTAAGTGCTGGGATACGAATGATCAAGAAATTTTGAAAATGACTCTTAAATCATGTCATGGGGTGGTAGGTAAAAAAGGAATTTACTGCTTAGTCAGACAATAGCCGGTGGTAATCCCAAGGGTTAGAGAGTGTATACCTGGTCAACTTGTTACCTGCCCCCTATGAGATGAGTTTATCCCGGTGATAACACCATACACTATACTAAATTACCACTTTAGAAGAAAGCATAATGCTATTGTTTCCCTCACTTCAATTCCCGCCCCAAGCAGTTTTCCTGGGACAGTATTTCTCATAAAAGTTATAGCCATTTATTTATATAGACAGCTTACGAAGTTTAAAGAAAATCGTTGGCTTGTTCAAGACACCGCGAAAAACTGAAAAAAAAAAAAATCATTCCGTAAATTCGCACTTCCGGTTGATGAATTTTGTCAGAAACCTTCGTGTTAGATGCGGTGATAGTATCTGGGCGGAATACCAAGTTTGAGCTTCCTGCGATTTTTCGTTTATGAGGTCTTTGTTAAAGCAGCCCCCCATATATATATATATAATTAGATTATTCACTAAAGGCAATTTTTTCGTACTCAGAGGACCTCGAAACGGAAATTTCCGGATTTTTCGGATATCGAAAATTTGACACGATTCAATACTTCAACACTAAGAGAAACTAAAAAAAATCTGGTTTGAAACATGCACACCACTTGCTCTTACTCTAATTAATACAATTTGATCAAGAAACTTTCTTTAAAATTGCCGCGTTGCAAGTTTTAGCTAGCCACTAACATAGTGGTGGGGATTTTACTTCTATAACTGAGCGACTTTATTTGGTGTGCTCTATATCAAAACCAACAAAACTTGTGTAAATTTAAATTAAACGTTTTTATCTGTACAATAAGCATTCCAAGTTTAAAGAAAATCATCGTAACTGTTTTCGAGAAAATTCCGACAAATTCGAAAACCTATTCTGTAAAAACTCACTTCCGGTTAACCGACTTATTCGAATTGGCAATTTCATCAATGCTTTTAATCTGTATTAATATTATGTTATATGGTGTTAACGCTATATATTACACTGAAATGGAACTTTAAAGAAAAGTATGGCGCTGCTGTTCCCTCAGGACTACAGAAAACCAATTTTCTGGGAAAATGTTTCAAACCAAAGTAACAGGTATTTAGTTGTGCAGAGAGTGTAGCTATGTGATTTAAAGGAAATCGTTAGAGCCTTTTTCGAGAAAATAACGAAAATTAAAAAAACATTCAGAAAGTCGCACTTCCGGTTGATGAATTTTGCCCGAAATCTTCGTGTCTGATGCGGTCGCAGCACCAAAACGGAATATTAAGTCTGAGCTTCCTGCAATTTTTTGTTTTTGAGATATTCTGTTAATACACACACACACACACACACACACACACACATGCACACGCACTAACAGATCATTAGTGAAAAACATTTTTTCGTTTTCAGAAGACCTCAAAACATGAATTTCTGGTGAAAACTCAATTTCGAAAATCTGACACGATCGCAATATTTCTTCTTACTGGCAGTAACGGAAAATAAAATATAATATCTGGTATTTTATCCGTCGTAACATGCATATTTCTTATATTCCTGACCGGTTTCGGATTTGTATTCATCGTCAGAGGAAATTCACCAATTCGTGTAAAGAGTTCACTTGAACGACACTTGTTGGTTTGTTGATGTATGCACGTACGTGATCTGGTTTCTGTTACACTCGACATTGCGTTCAAGTGAACTCTTTACACAAATTGGTGAATTTTCTCTGACGATGAATGAAAATCCGAAACCGGTCAGGAATATAAGAAATATGCATGCTACGACGGATAAAATACCAGACTGTTATTGCACCATTGCGGACTATAATTACAGAAAAAATAAAAAATACAAATAATGGGGGAAGAATCCAATATTGTTTTATTTTTTAATTGTTTCTAAATTGATTTATATGTTTAATTTATTGTTATTACTTCAATTAAATTATCCAATTAGGAGTTGTTTAAAACTGGGTACATGCTGAACTAAAAACATTTTAGCTTCATTTGATGGAGAGAGTGCGTGTGACAGAGAGTGAGTAAACGAGAGACAAACAGAAGAACTCTAATTTAATTAAGTGTTTAGTTAGTTAGAAAACAGTATGGCGGATAGAATTCATAGTTCAGTATTGTGTTAGTACAATCTATAATGTTGCCAATATTATAAACTAAAACCTTATTACTACTGTGTACATCACACTAGAGATGTTATACCGCTAATGGTTTTAAAGTGATAACGGACAAGTGAGACCATTAACCATTCATAGTGGGACAATAACACTTTACTATCATCACTGATGTCCACTATAAACATATCTGTGTCGGCCGGTATTTGAAGTCGTATGCTCAATCAGTTTATAATATTAGTCAAACAACTATTTATTTTATGGTGCATACTGTCTTATCTAGGGATTTTGGCTTCTTCTATTCAACAGCATCATTTTCAATAGATGTACTATAATAACAGGTCAGTCTGCCAGTTTTCACTTTATTTCTCTTTATTTCTTCTAAAAGTAAAAATATCCGCAAAATTTATTTTTAGGTTAATTAAATTTGTTTTGTAATCGAATGAAAATTTATATAATAGTTTAGAAAGGCGTGTCTCATTTTCTCTACTAATTAATTGTTGTAATTTAAGCTGTAGACAAGTGGGCGGGGGGGATATAAAATAATGTAATTGGAGATGATAAACGTTAACTTGTTCTCTGAAAAGTAATTATGTTCTATGTTATAAAGTGCTAAAAAAACAAATTTTCTTCCACAGTTAACTGTTGTCAGTGGGTAAAGTTATAATTTTAATCTCCAGAAATTGAAAGAAATTAGAGTATTGCCATCTTACAATTGAACAAATTTTAAGATTTGGAAGAAATGTTAAAATATATTAATAATATTCAAATATCAAATGTAGCAATTGTTATCCGTTAGAAATGATCAGATGTATTATTAGCTGGCTTATCGGCCAGCAAGTTTCCAAGAAAACACCAAATAATTTTTAAGGGTTTTTATTTGAAACCCGACGTTTCGGCAAACATTGTTTACCTTCTTGGCTATCTTAGAGTGAGAGAAGTCTGGAAGTCTTGTCACAACATGTTTGATTATGTCTGTAGTTATGAGTGTACACTTCCAATTAAATTATCGTATGAGTCAGTACATGACTGCACACGGACCTTTTAGAAAATACTTATATAGGCTTAATATTATTTCTTCATCGGATTGTATCTGAGGACAGGGAAAGTCCCAATCTCCTAGAGAGCTGTTAGACGAGTACCCAAGGAGCCTTAGAGATCTGCTCTTATTAGAATCATAACACTGTCAGGAATTAGTGGCTTGTAGATCTCAAAGATTTGATATCACACAAATATTTTAAAGATTAAGTTTATTCACAGTTCAGGTATAATCTGATATCACTAGGTGATATGTTTATTCATTATGTGATGCATTTATTTTAATCGTATTTTTACTTTTTCTTTTTGCGTTTTATTTCAATTTTTAATAATAAAAATTGTTTTTTGTGTGTGTGTATTTCTTAATACTTTTATTTTATAACTGTTTCCAAATTTATATTTTGTAATTTGAATTACATGTAATTATTGAATTACAATAGTGAATATAGTTAAAATCAAACTGAATTCGAAAAGAAGCAAGGTTTACGCCTATTTTGTTGATTTCTCATCTGCGTTCGACACTATAGATAGGTATTCGTTAACTTATAAACTAACGCAGCATTTTATTGACATAAATGCTAAAGTCAATAAAGGGCCTTCTTTGTGGAACTAGTGGTGCAGTTTGGTGCAGGCAAGGTTTAACGGATTATTTTAGTACGGGAATGGGCATTAAGCAAGGTTGCTTATTGAGTCCGCTATTGTTCTCTCTATTTTTAAATGATATCGATGAGTACATAGATGGTGGGGGTGTACATAATTGTAATAGGAGAGTAAAAATATTAACCTATGCGGATGACATTGTGTTATTGGCCTCAGAACCGTGCACTTTGCAACGTATGATTGATTCTTTGCGGAATTATGTTGAAACCTGGAACTTAAAAATTAACCTACAGAAATCAAAAATAGTTATATTCAGTAATGGCGGAAAGAGGTCAAAGAAAGAAAAATGGATTTATGGAGATGAGCAAATTGAAATCTGTGTATACTTTTAACTCCAAAGCTATCTTTTGCAGAAAATCATAAAGAGAAACTTAAAAAATCAAAATGTGGTCTAAACTCAGTATGGTATCAACTAATGGAGGGAGAGGAACACGGTTTCATTTGGTGCGAAGTTGAGAGTGTTCAACAGGGTAAGTCGTCTGTTTTATGCTACGGAGCTCAGGTTTGGGGAGGTGGATGGTATGAGGGTGTGGAAAAGTTATTTAGATATTTTGTCAAATGATTATTTAGGCTGCCCAATTATGCTCGAACATCATTTATTCATATTGAAACCGGTACCGGGCCGACACAATTATATACAATGAAGCTGCACCATGAGTATATCGTTTAAGTGTTAAATATGCCCGACTCAAGATTGCCAAAAATATTAGCTTTAGAAATTATTAAAAGAAACATGTTCAGGTTCCGTGAAATTAATGATTACATTTTGAAATACAGTTTGGGACCGCCAATAAATATCCATAATATTCAGCTGTGGGACAAAAAGTTATTGTTAATTAGAAAAACATTAAGTGAGCATTACAACAATGAATTTATGGATGAAATTAAGCATTCAAATAATTATATGTTGGGTAGGGAATTATGTTATAATCTGGTACAAAATAATTATCTATATAATACTCTGCCTCTTTCTAGTAAAACATTAATATTTAAACTTAGAAGCGAACTTTTACATTTAAGTTATAAACCTTTTATTGATAATGAATCTGAAGAAGTTATTTGTGTCTGTCCTGTTTGTAATTTGCAAGAAAAAGAAGACCTTTATCATTTCCTCCTTGTTTGCCCTAAATATCACGATGTGAGAATGAAAATATTTAAAACAGCTAATATAAGTAAAGAAAATATGTTGGAATTTTTAAATGGGAAAAATTGGTCAATGTTGGTAAAATACTGTAAAATAGCTAACGACCTTAGAAATAATTTATTAAATAGATAATACTAGTATTAATTATTTACTTTGTATTATAACAGAGGCATAAATTATTTTTAGTTTTTCATTTATTTATTTTATTATGCATTTAGTTCTAAGATATATTTTGGTTTCTTTTAAGTTAAATTGATAAGACTCCTCAGACGGCCTAGGCCAATGAGTCTGTCTTTATGCATTTACAAGTTAAGTTTTTGTAATCTTATAAAAATTATTAATAAAGACTTATCTATCTATCTACATGTAATACATTGTGGAACATAGAGAATCAAGACTATTAAAAAAAAACAAAAAACAAGTATCCAAGTGAAAGAGAAATTAATTATTTGTTTTCATACATGAAAATCATATTTGATATTTAATGAATTAATAAGCACTATTGATTTTTTGTATAAAAATTTTCATGTAGCAATTTCTGAAACTGCTTCATCGTGTGGTATGGTTTCCCACAAGAAAGTTGTAACTTCCCCTCGCCCGACAAATAAGTCCTGGTTTGATTCAGAATGTAAGTTGTTAAAGAATGAGACCCGAAACTTATTAAAATTGTGTAAAAGTAAAAGATTTAACTGTGCTGAAAAATCTCTTTATTTAGAAAAGAAGAAACATAAGGAAACAATAAAGTCTAAAAAAATTCAATTTCATAAGAATGTAACTGATAGTATAGCAGATACGAGGGACTCTGTCTCCTTTTGGGCAACTGTGCGACAATTTAAGAAAACTCAAATATCATTCCAGAACCCCTTAACACTGGGTGCTTGGGAACGATATTTTCAGGGGGTCTACAAGCAACCATTAATTGATGATACTGTTTTCTTTGGAGTTGGGCACCCTTATTTAGATGAGCCAATTACTACAGAAGAGATTATGTTTAGTATTTCGAAAACTAAAAATAGGAAGGCCGCGGGATTAGACCTAATATCAAATGAATTCTTAAAACATTTGCCACAAAACTGGCTCCTATATCTTGAAGTTATGTTTAATAAAATTCTATCACTAGAACGATTTTCTAAACCTTGGACAAATTTTGCAACTGTCATGCTGCATAAAAAGGGGGACAAACATAACCCTGATAATTACAGGGCGATTACATTGGCCAACGTAAGCTTAACATTTTTACTCAAATATTATTAAACAGAATGCTTTTTTGGGAATCACAAATGTCCATAATCCCGGAGATCCAGTCAGGTTTTCGTGAGGGTCGCGGCTACTTAGATAATATCTTTGTGCTTTCCTCAATGTACACATTCATCTGCGTCTCCCCAGAAGAAAAGTATTTGCAGCATTTGTTGATTTTAGGAGGGCATTTGTGGTCTAGATTATATTCGTTTGGCCTTAGCGCTAAGTATATCCGACTTCTCAGTAATTTGTACAGTGCTGCTTCCTTTAAATTAAAACTCAATGGTCAATATTCAAAAGATATTTCTGTAACTGAAGGGGTTTTACAGGGCGAAGTCCTCAGTCCGCTATTATTTTCATTATTTTTATCCAATATTGAATAATTTTTTAAAGAAAGAGGTGCCAGAGGACTGAGCATTGATGGAAGTAATGACATTATATTGTTACTCTACGCGGATGATTTAATAATCCTGGCGGATTCTCCGGTAGATTTGAAATTCAAAATCAATACACTTAGGGATTACTGTACTCTTAATTTTTTAAAAGTGAACCCTGAGAAATCAAAAGTACTAATTTTCAGTAAAGGACGTCCCAAAGTATGTCAAGAAACATTTTTTCTTGATGGTAGTGAATTGGAAACTGTAAACTACTATCTCTATTTAGGGGTACAGTTTAATAAGTCTTCATTGTTTTTAGAAACAGCCAATCATGCTATTAGTAAAATGAACATTGCCATAGGTACAGTGTTGAATATATTATCTTCAACAAAATGTGAAACTTGACAATCTCGCGTAAAGTTATTTCATAGTATTGCTGGAAGCAGTTTACTATATGGATCTCCCGTATGGGCCCTTAGATATATAGATTTATTAGAGAAAGCGCAAATAAGTTTTTTTTTAAAAATTGCTAAATCTCCAAAGAACTACACCGGCCTATATTGTAAGACTTGAAACGGGCATTCCCCATATAACTCTCAGAGTAGTCAAGTTAACTCTGGGCTGGCTGTGTAAGATTTTAAAAATGGACGCCAATAGACTCCCTCGTGTATGTTACAATAGATTATTGTCATTAGATTCATTCCAGGGCAATGTAGTTAAATTAAATTGGATGTCGCAAGTTAAAAAGTACTTTACAGACCTGGATTTAGAAAATCTGTGGCATCAACAATGTCCACTAACTATACAGCGTCAAATGAAAACAATTTTAAGTCTGTTGCAGCAAAAATTATTCGATATGGGTGTTCAAATGTTATCATTCTCCAGGTATAGTCCAATCTATAATATGTTACCTATAAGAGGAAATATTGCACAAGAGTATCTTCTGATAAAAATGCCTTTTGCTATCACTAAACTGATAGCTCAGTTGAGAACTGTGGGGAAGCATAATATCAAATTCAGTGTTAAGGATCATTCTTATAATATTAATTCAGATCAAATATGTACAATTTGTGACTTAAAAGTAAATGAGGAGATATTTCACCTGTTAATGCATTGCCCGACTTATAACGCTATAAGATCGTATTACTTCCAAAAGCTTAAAATATCTGATAATTATGAGGTTGCTATAATAGATATACTTTCATCTGACTCCAAGGAAAACTGATAATGGTCTACCAATATATTAAAAATTTACTCAGACTCAGACAATTTATCATTAACGAGTGATGTATAATTATGAATAATAAATTTTCAAATATAAATAAAAATATTATTTCAGTTGTTACCAATATAATACGAATTATTTCAAAGTCATAGGCCAACTTAATTCTTTATAAAGTTAATTAATTTATATTTTGTTTCATTTATTTTATCTTAGCTTCATAACCTGTTTATCTAATTTACTTAAGCATATCGATTTAATACTTATTTTGATTTTGTTTTATTTTTAAAGGAAGTACTCTATAATTATTGTATTTATTTTATTTTGTTTATCTGTTTTAACTATTCCTAAACCCTGTGTAATTCTAGTTTCGGATGATTATTTACATAAAGATGAATATTTACATAAAGATATTCTATCAATGAAATTCAATTATATTGTATTGTGAATGTAATTTAAGAAAAATTGTAAACAGCAACCCTTTGTATGAGCTCAGCTCTAAAACAAATAAATGATTCTTTCTTTCTTCTTTAATGAATTAAATATCACAAAGCATAATATAACCTGGTTTAACTTTAGTAATGTTAGAAAACTTTCTGTAGGTAACCTTCTCCTTTTATTAGACAACATTCTCTATAAAATTATCGCTTCATTATCATTCTATGCAGATTTTCTATCCTTGTTTAAGTAGTTTCAAGTATTGTGGAAATAAATATATTGTTTAAAGCAAAATTAATGTCCTTTTACAGTTTTCGTATTTTTAATCTCTACTGAGGAAAAAAACTTGCTCACAAGAGATTAAAAGCAATCACAGTGTTGCCACCTTTGAATAAAATTAAAAAAAAAAGAAGCTTTTTTTCTTCTCCTTGGGTTTCTATCTATGCAGATTAGCCAGATACTCTGCAGAGGATAAAATTAAGGTTAGAATCAATATAACAATAAAATATTATCTAATATTGTTTAACAATAATCTAACGTTCTAAAAGCAATTCTGAATGAAAGCTTTTCCGTTTCAATAGAATATATATATATTTAATAATAAATTACTAAATAAAAGAAGTTATTAGAAAACCATAAATTCGTTTGGCGTAATATTTTCACAACTGTATCCAGTAATTATTATTATTATTTTATTATTTATTTAATGCATACAGGAATAACATTCCTTTTGTAAGGAGTTTGGTTTATAATATACAAAAATGATATAATATTTATAACACATAATACATAAAAGAAATAAAACTCATGACTACCGTCATAAAGTGAACCAGATATTATTATCAAAATAATAAATGAATTAGTTAATCAGAAAGGATAAAACTTCTAATTCTTAGGGCATTAATAGCGTATTTGTAAATTGCATTTATCTGTGAGACGGACCCAACCGTGAACAGCTTCTCAAAACAGTTGGATTCAGTATTCGAGTCAGCAAGATATGGATTAAGATACTGTTCTCTAAATGGTTGCAATGCGTGACAGTAGAAGAAGAAATGTAAAACAGAGTCCGGTACCTTGCAGATAAAACAGAGATTGCCCTCATCGAAGACAAATGAGGAACCCTCGACATAGATTCTTGAACACTTTAGATTACTTTAGATTCTTGAATACTTTAGATTAGGAAGCTGAATAATCAATCTTATTTTAGTAATAGCACAGTTCCAATCTAAATAAGACCCCTCGCTTCCCAAGGCACTTACACGTCTATATAAGTAATTGTATCTACTGTTTAAAACATTATGAATGTCTAGCGAATGGAAATCGATCTGAAATATTTCAATAATATTCGATTTGTTCTTCTTGAGTTGGTGAAGGTCACAAGAGGCCAAAATATCCAGACGACCAATCGAAGAAAACAGGGACTTCAATATATTTATCCAGTAATATTAATGTTACTAGAATGCAAATCCAAGAGAATATTCAGGCAAATATAGGGCAAGCGACTAGGGGGCATTTCGAGTACTTTAATTAGTAAACAGACCATACTTTTAAGTATATTCACCTTAAGTGGATAAATCTCACATTCTAGCCGAACAAATGCATTTGGTGAGTTTGTGAGAGGTATGAATTCCGTTCGAAGCAAACGGAAGTCCCAAATATATGAAATTATTAACTATTTCAATAGGTTGCCCTTAATAAGTAATTGGCCGAAATCTCTTACGTTTAAAAACATTGCTTTAGTTTTATTGGTATTCATTTGCAGAGAATTTAAATTGCAATATTCTTTTAAAATAATTAGTTTTCCTGAAGGTCAATTATTGAGGTGGCAAAAATGGCAATATCATCCGCACAGCAGAGCATTAATACATTACAAGATCTATGAATATTGACAGGCACCTCGGGAGTTAAAAAAGTTAATAATATCCGAAAGGAAAAGATTGAATAATACTGGAGATAATGGTTCTCCTTGTAGAACTCCAGTTTTGACATCAACATCATTAGTATACTCTGATAGTAGGGATATGCGAATTTTAGACTGATCATAAAGCGATTTTATTATGTTAGTTATTTTAAGCCCTACACCAGCTTAATAGTTTCCTCCAAAGAAGTGAATGGGAAATTAGGTCAAAAGCCTTAGTGAAATCTACGAAGGCATCAAAAAAAGAAGTGTTTTTAGATAATTTAATATTAATTATAGATGATAACACAAACTGATTGTCTTGGCAACCACGGTTCGGTCTGAAGACATTCTATTCTTCAGTATTTTCACACCAAGATACTAGACGCCTAACAATAATAGAAGAGAAAATTTTAGGCAAACAGTTCTGAAGCGCAATATCATGGTAATTCAGCGGGTCGGTAGGGTCCCCTTTTTGTATCATTTTTACCTCAGCTAAGGACCATGGCGAAGGAATAGAACCGGTATTCAGAACTGTATTGAACAAATTTAGAGTATAATACTCCGAGGACGGGGGAAGGTTGCGATAAAATTCATAAGTTATTAAATCACGGCCAGGGCTTTTATTTAGTTTGCAATGGTTAAAGCAGTTTGCAATTCAGAAAGAGAAATATTTCGGCCTAGCATGTCGTTACAATATACATAACAATCATAGGTTAGTGGTAAGGGATCTTCTCAGGGGGAGGGGAGGGATTTATAAAAGTGAAACCAGGTAGTAGCTTCAATAGGACATTTTTCCGCAGGTGAATGTAGTTTCTCGGACTACAGACCAAAATTCATTATAATATTTTACATTAGAAATTTTTAATATTTCAGATTGCATACTTTCTTTCTTTTTAATTTTTATTAAGTTACGAAAGACTGTTTTAGCATTAGTGAAATTATGAAATTTAACTGGGTCCTTGTCTGATTTCTTCCAATGACGGAAGGCTTTATTTACAGCTCGTTTGGCAGTTAAACACACTTTGTCAAAGCAGCCATTTCTAGAGAAAGTAGCTCGTGAGGTAGGATTGCGAAAGGAGTATCCGATAATAATTTTGAGTTTCTCTTTAGTCTAGTTTTGGTTCTCCATTAAGTCAAAGTGGTACATTTTATTGCTCATAAAGTATTCTAAGGTGCTCTTTGCGGGTCTGGATAGGACTAACGAGAAGCTGTGTCTTTCTCATACTTCGCGCCGGTATCTGATCGGATCTCTTACTGGGCATTGTGTTTTAAGGTGGCAACACTGTGATTGCTTTTAATCTCTGTGAGCAAGGTTTTTCTATGATCTTTTCTATGTGATGGGGCTTATAGCAGACCCCATTTGTAGAGCTTGTGAGGCAGAGCAAGAAACACTCAAACATCTCATGACAGTTTGCTTGGATTGTGAGGAAATTAGGTTCAGGACCTTTTGGACGGAACAAGATATGGAAGAGTTTAGGCTGATTCCCCTTAAAGTTATGGTGAACTGTGGTGAATCTTAGGTGGGTAAGACCCGATCTTAATTCTTTTTTCACGGTTTTTGGTAACCCGTGTATGAGACCTTGTTCTAGACCCGATGGTTGTTAGTTCTTTGGAGGTAACTATTATGGGCCCAGAGAGGTTTTGTTTAGCGCAATGTTTGTTTACCCCTCCCCTTCTTTCGGATAATATTAACACACCTTTAGGTACTTCGGTGTCACTTCTTAAGTTTTTTTTTCTAACAAAGATCAAAGACTTCAGATCACTTCGCTGTAAAAATTAAGCGAAGAAAGTTTTGTTTTAGATCCAAGCTTTATTTGTTAAAAACATACACTCGAATTTACAGAAAAATATTACATCATATATATTTTCTTGTTTTTAACTTTTTTAAAGATGCCCGTGATGATAATAATAGCCATAGACAGGAGCATGATGGGAATGGCCGATCCTCTTTACTTCAGCATTGAAACCGCTATGTTTATCAGCGGTATAGTGGACTTCTCTGATTGTACCGTCAGGTTCATGCAGTGTATAATATCCCTTGACAACATCACCTTCCCTAGTCTCATGTTGACTCTTCATGTCACGTGTGTGGATCGTGGACTTTGTATTCATACGTGTAATGAGGTACAGCCTGGAAAATAGCAACAAAAAATTCAGTTTTCATTAATTTTATCAGTCATGTAGGTAGATAAGATGAGAAAATTAGAAAGAAAAAAAACTCTTTACATAGTAATCAATGTGGTGTTCATGGCCACCTCCAGCGCCGCCAAATCCACCTGCTTGTCCTAAAGCAGAAACTGAGATTACAGCAGGTGCTGATACCAGCAACAAGAACATGGCCTGGGAAAGCAAAAATTCAGATTTGTCAACAGAAAGTCAAGAGCAAATATATAACGGACTCAATTTAACTTATTTGTAGATATTGTACCTTATTTGTATACATGTTAATCGTTCCAGCTGTCTGTATTGTGTGATAACGGGCATGTTGGGCACTCTGTATTTATATACCTACCTTCACCCTGACAGAGGAATCGTGGTCCACTGGTCATGGAATATGTAAAGTAGAATTCTTAGTTTATTGGAATTTTCTCCAGCACTACAGACCACCATTAATTCAATTTTGGGTTTATATTTAAATGTAACATTCGTTATTTCTGTTTTCTTTCGAGTTAACTTTAGATAATTAATTTCGAAAAAAATATGAGTTTATATACTTCAGGGACCTCTTTGTTTGGGATTGATTTAACTCCATGAAACCGTCTATCAGTTTTTTTACTAACCCTGTGATTATAGAAATGTTGAAGCTGGCATTTTTAAAGAAGTGGAAATGATAATCAACCACCAGTTCTGTTGGCTCGAGCAAAGAAATATGATGTTCAAATTGTGGGTTAATGGGTAATATAACTCTGACATAATATACAAATTCTTGGATACAAAAGCATTGGATAATCAATGTACCATGAATCTTGTATCAGGGTATGGGTTATGTATCCCTGGTGGGTGCACTGATGAGAAGGGGTACACCTACAACGATTGGACAGTGGATAAGGACTAGTCTATTGGGAAGGACTAATATAGCCACCATAGATAATTCATTTCTTGTGGCCAGGGTGAGTAGAGGCTGTCCTTTGTCGCCGTTGTTGTGGACGTTATTAACTGCGGCCAAATTAACTGCGGAAAGCTTCCATTGCCTAGGATTGGCGGATGATCTGGCAATTCTGGTGAGGGGCGATTCGCGGCAACTGTTTCGGAGCGCACCCAGAGGGCGCTCAACATTGTATATCAGTGGTGTGGGGCGAGGGTCTTCCATTAATCCAAGGAAAAGAAACTTACATGGCTTACAACAGCCGATACTAGAAGGGGTCACGATCCCCTTTGCCATCCATGGAAGCCAAATATTTGGGAGTCATGTTTGACCGAAGGCTGACATGGAATTCTCACATTAAAATTACCACACACAAAGCCAAAATCGCCATTAGTAGGTGTAGGAAGCTGTGCGGTAAAAGTTGGGGATTAAGCCCGAAGATTACCCTGTGGATTTATACCAGTGTGGTGAGACCAATGGTTACCCACGGGGCGGTGGTGTTAGGTGGGGGGGGGGGTGCAGTGCTTGGACGTGTTCAAAGGTTGGCTTGCCTAAGCATGACGGGCGCCATGGTGACTACCCCCACTGCGGCCTTGGAGGTCTTTTAAACCTTCCACCACTCCACATCTACGTCCAAGGCGTTGCGAGAGCAGTCGTGGCTCAACTGCAACAGGGACAAGCTCCCATTTATCCCAGCATAGCGGGAAGTACCAGAAACTATGCGAGGAGTTGGAGGCTGACCCGATTCTAGGTCTGCCTTCTGGATGTAATGACTCCTAGATACGACTTCCAAAAACCCTTCAAAGTCTTGATATTAGACAGAGGGGCATGGAAGGACGGGCCGCCAATTTCAGGCGAATCTATGTGGTACACGGACGGGTCTAAGATGGAAGAAGGAGTGGGAGTCGGCGTGTACGGGGTCATCCGAGATGTAATATCTCGATGAGCCTGGGAAGGCTAGCTACGTTCTTTCAGGCGGAGCTAGTCGCAATTCTTACCTGCGCCGCCGGAATAAGGAGACGCGGAGTGCATAACTCCAGAATCGTCATTTATTCGGATAGCCAGGCTGCCCTGCGGACAATTGACTCGTGGGAGATCAGCTCAAGGCTGGTGTGGGATTGCCTAGGTGCACTTAGGATATTAGTAGCCATAATAAGGTCTTCCTGGTTTGGGTACCTGGGCATTCGGGTCACCGAGGTAATGAGGCGCAGATCGTTTGGCCCGGGAGGGTTCCATTGGAACACTTATAGGCCGGAACCGTTCTGTGGTGTCTCAAGATGCCTCAGGAGTGCATCCATCAGGACATGGATGCACGACCGATCAAGGGAATGGTGGGTTAAAACCCCAGGCCAGAGGCAGGCGAAAACGTTTATTTATAGCTACTCGCCCAGGCTAACTGCAGAATTACTCCAACTAGGCCGGGTGGCCACAAGGATGGCAGTTGGCGTTCTCACTGGCCATTGCAGACTCAATAAGCACATGCACCGCATGGGCCTGGCAACGGATAGCTTGTGTAGGTTTTGTCAGGAAGAAGAGGAAACAGCACTGCACGTGCTATGTCAGTGTGAGGGGCTATTTCTTCGTAGAAAAAAAGCTGGTGCCTGCAAGCCTCAGCCAGGGGCCCCTCTCGGATCTATTAAGTCTATTAAGGCAGACAGGGCTCGGGAGGGTGCTCAATTGACCACTCGGGGAGACCTCCCCAGACTCCACAGTTCGATGAAGGACAGGACGGTGGTAGGGTCTCGAACTTAGGGGTGCCACAATAGACCCACGGGGGTCGCGGTGGCGCAGGCTGAAAAGCCAATCCCCCCAAAGAATCTAATCTAACGGGTTATGTATATAAATAACAAATGACCGATATAACAGTATAACACAGTTTAAACAGCTGCAATATTATGAACATATCTGCTAACAATTTACATAGTTTATTATGTTGAATTTGATACTCAGTGATAAAATTTAAATTAACACTTTTCCAGGATGTTGCTTGTTTCAGCATTTGAACTGATGGAGGCGACCGATTTCTTGAATACAATGTACCGAGGCAGAGATACTATGTTTTCCTCTAAAGTGCTATTTTAATTTGTAATACAATTCTATCATCTAAATAGATTAATTAGAATTAAATATGTTGCCAGTATTCCGAGTTTGAAGAAAATCGATTGACCGGAAGCGCATGTATCCTGAAGAGTTTTTTAAGTTTTCTGCGTTTTTCTCCATAAAAACACCGACGGATTTCTTCAAATTTAGTATACTATGACAACAGAGACTTAATCACTTTTGTTTGTACTTTTTACCGACAAAGCTCATTTAAAGAAGTTTAGAGGGTTGAGGGGGAAGTTATGCATTACTCAAAAAAGTCATTTTATTAAATCGATTCTTCCATTGACACAAACTGATGCCAAATAAATATTTAGTAAAAATGATAATTTTGGAGAAAATGTGCTATTTTGCTAATTCGGTCAACTGCTGAGTGTTTCACATCAGGTTGGCTTTTATGTAACCAAGGTGTTTTGTTTAAATTTGTATCATCACTTGCCGACTGACGTAATCAGACGAGTTTAGCAAATAATCAGGTGTGAGGATCATAATATAATTTCTCAGGATATGATTTTTAAAATGAGAGATAATAATTCTATTGAAAAGTGTTTATTGGTTGAAAAAAAAGTGGAACATATTTTGAGCATTACAATATTTCCTCCTTATTTCGACTTGTAGAGTGGGAGAGCATAAAGGTTATAAAAAAAATATAAAAGATAAAATACTATTAAGTAGGTGTTAGAATATGTTTTTTATTTAGAAACTAATGGGCATTATATTCACCATCATAGCAACCGAAATTTATTAGTATGGAGCATGTCATCTGTCTCCAAGGTTATATGAAGATGATCTCATCATTTTGAATATTCATTCAGTTAATTTCTAAAATGCTTATTTCGTAAAGCTGTCTTCCATTAATTTTAAACTAATTAATTTTAACTTGCAAATTTGTATTCAGTTGCTCTAACATAAATATACAGGTTATGGGCATCATCTACGGCAGTTAGTAACTTGAGTATCTTCACATTGTACTCTAGAAACTGAGCGCCAACTAACATTTGAAATTTTATATTATCACAAGGTACCCCCGGATTCCTTCGTACCCCCGGATTCCTTCGTACCCCAGGATTCCTTCCCTAAAAATAATTTTTTTCGGACAAAAGTTAGAATGAAAGTCATACATTTATGTACGTATCATTAGCATTCGTTTGCTATAATTAGCTATCATTAACTGTCGTTAGCATTCCAAGTTTAAAGAACATAGTTAAAGCAGTATTAGAGAAAATTCCAAAAAACACAAAAAGTTATTCTGTAAAGTCGGTTAATCGAATTTCAACAAATTTGGAATTGTGGCAATACTGCCAAGTGTGTCTTAATTTTATATAGGTGGTACAGCTATAGATTATTCCTGTTAAAATATCCTACTGAAGTGGATAGCTTAGAGGAAAACTATTTTTTATTATTATTATTATTCCTGTGTGGTTAGTGACCAAACCCTACGCTCTCCAAAGCCCCACTGGCCCATATAGCTACCCCAAAGAAAAACAACCACAAACCGGATTTGGAACAAGAAACCTGACCTAAGATTCCACCTCCACAGTCCGAACAAATCGGACCACAACCTAAAGGGAAATAGCCTAAGCTCTTTCCCGACATCCTGTTCCGGCCAAAGGTACTGAACCTAATTTCCTCACAACCCTGTCATGAGGTGGATGGGTGTTTCTTCTTCTCACATACTCTACAATAAGGGTCTGGTATGAGGCTAGTTACGTAGAGGTGTCTCCTTAAACCACAATGCCAGTAAGTTTATTCATACAGATGCCTGAGAGAGGTCTGTGAAAGAAACAGCAACAACTCAATAATAGCCCTGTCCAGACTCCCAATGAGCAACTTAGACTGCGACAACCCGACTGGCTTTGGATGGCGTGAGTCTTGGCGCCTCCCACAGCCTAACTGTAGTAATAACTTCCACCTGTATATTCCTACATTAAGTGCACAACTTTAGTCACTATATTACAGCCACTAGAGATCTTCTGATTTATAGGATCGGCTTTGGATCCACTCCCTCAAACTTGGTATATTTACAATTAACTATTTAGTAAAATTTGCATCCTGCTTATATTTAACAGGAATAGTGTCACACGTAGAGGTAGACCATCACTTACTAGGTCACAGCTTTATACTGAACGTACAAACACGCTTAACCGGTGCGACCACTACAAGAAAGAAAGTTTACATAATATACACAAACGAGTGTGTTATATCTTCCGTTCATTTACATCCACACCACACACACACACACACACACACACACACACTATGTACCCAACCTCACACACTCTCTCTCTCTCCCTCTTTCTGTAGAAGATGAGATAAAATCATAAAGGTGTAGTTAATCTCTAAACGTCGTCCCCACTCCAATTGCTCTCTAATACACAACAGACGAGCACATACACATACACAGACACACAAACCTTGGTGTGATCGTCATTTCATTATCATTAAATCTCTAGTACAAGTTATAACACTCACATAGCTGTCTCTAGGTTCTGTTTCGAACCATTTTGTTTTGTTCGCTCGTAGGTTTTGATCGACTGTGATATTTTTTTTTCATTTTAGTGCAAGTGCTGGCCACCAGGTGACATTATCTCGTTTGTTTATGAATCAGTGACCATGTTCCATTAACAGTGTTTTTTGTTTTCGTTTTTAGATTCGTTGTGTTTTATCCAGTTTTGTGTATTTTTGGAAAAGACATACAAACGAAATACGTGCATGATTACAGGCATTTCAGGCGGGAAACTTTCCCGGCTTTTGATCTTTTAAGTATTTTAAAGTGTTTTTTTTTATTTCACTTTGTTGCGATTAGAAATTTGTTCTTATATTGAATTTAGTGAATATATTTTCTTTTTATAAGTGTTTTTCTACAGATTAGATATTAAAACAATAATTTTCTCGATCTCTCACTGATTCTAAAACATCACTGTATCGAAATTCATACGTTAGTTTTGTTAAAATTTTGTGGATGTAAGCACAGACGAATAATTTATTTAGTGACACGCTTCTTTTTTCTTTTATTCTTTCTAGAACTCACTACTTCACTCTCACTTTCTCTCTTATCTACCGTCCTTCGACCACCACTCTTTTATCAACCGTCTACTTTTCAGTGGACCTATAAAAATTGAATGGAATTGCTCACCACAAAAATTACCAACATTCGTTAAATTACAACTCAGACAAATATAAACTATAAATGACGTAACGACAGAAATATACGATATCTTTGTTTATAGTCAACATTTCTTCATTATACTTGTTATTTATTGTTGAAACTTATCATCTCTTTATGACTTCAATTGGATCAGTTGTATTTGTTAATCATTGTTAAGAAAAGACTTGAAAACGTTATAATTATTTAGAATGAAAGCGTTCTGATTGCAATTATAAATTGATTTTTTTTTCTTTGAAGTATGAAATTGATTTTATTTGATGACAGATTTTTATCTCAACAATCAACGAAATCTGACGAAGTTTGTCGAATTTCTTGATGTTATAAGCAGCTAAAAAAAAACTAGTAAGAAAAAAAGAAGTTTTGTTGGGTAGAACTATTTTTCTTGAATCAGTCACTTTTTTCTAATAAAAGTTTTGCAGTGATTGAAGCACATAAACTAGAATTAGCTATTTTTACAGCAAGTCTTTTTTCTTGGTTGATTATTCTGTCATGATCAACATTTAGGTGAGAAACTTTGATTTTATAACTAACTTATAGACTGTTAAGGACCTTGACATCAAACTAGGATTCCTTGCCATTGTCATCGAGCCTTCTCCGCCTATATTCTTCCTTATACTTCTGTCCTTCTGACCTTTGCCCTTACTCGCTGTTACTTGAAAAGATTCTTAAATTATATAAAAAAAATTCTCATGAAAGTTCTTGCAAAGGTGATATAAAGAAATAAACAGACATACAACAACTTCTAACCGGAAATGATTGCGATAAACAAAATAATAATCGTTATCAATAAAAACAAAATAAAATAAAAGATAAGAAACACCGAATCAGAGAGAGAGAGAGTGACAAAACACGTTTTAGTTGTTTGCCAGGTGCTTCAGGTGTTCAGTGTTTCAGTTTAGTTATTGCTTCCTTTCTTTGCGTACCACTTTCATTCAAATCGTGCGTAAATAGTACAATAAAGTGGTGGGGGAAACACACAAAACCAATTGTTGTTGATGGATAAGATGATGATCACTAATGAGCTGAACCATAATGCTATTGAACAAGAACGCGGTCGAAGTCGTAAAGCGGCTAGTTTTCCAAGTCGAGAACGAAATTTTGCTGTACGACGACGTGACGGCAGATCGAATTCACCACATAAAAGTGTCATACCATTGGATCCGTTCCGGCTGGCTCATTTGTAAGATTTACTTTATTATTATTATCGTTTATTGTATTGTGTTCCTTATTTATTTACTTATTTTCCTATATCGTATAATATATCTATGATATAGTATTATATTCTTAACCTTGGACTAGTGAACAATAGATTTTGTTCAAATAAATAAAAGTAAAATATACTGTTGAACATTAACTATTTTATTTTATAATTGATTTAATATAAAAATCTGGTGTGAAACGTTCACACGACTTTTCCAACTTGCAATTATTAAATAAAAATTCACTAACTTTCTTTAAAATTGCAATTGTAACGAACTAAGGAGTTAGTTAAACTTGCTCATTATATTATAAAGTTAACATTATCAGTGTCTACCTGACAACTTTTAAATTTCATTATAAATTTAGCCTAAATATCCTTAAATCCGTGTTTATGGAAAATGCTTCAAATAGAAGTGGGCTAGATTAAAGAAAGTCATCATAGGGGTTTGAAGGAAAACACAACATTTTCCGCAAAGTTGCGCCTATGGTTAATCGATTTTCTTCCAATGGGATTCTACCAATTCTTTTAAAGAATATTAACATTACAAAATCGGTAGAAACATATATTGTATTGATTAATGTGGTACTTTAGTGGAAACCATAAAGTAGCTAATCCCCCAAGAATACTTGGAATAATAAATTTGCCTAGAAAAATTATTCAAATAATAGTGGTAAGTATTTATGTGAGTAGATAGCACACGAGGTTCAAAGAAACCTTGTTGGAATCGTTTTCGAGTTAATTGCGAAAAATTGGAAAAAAACATTCAGTCAAGTCGCACTTCCGGTTGATGGATTTTGTCCTAAACTTTCATGTCTTATGCGTATCTAAACGGAATATCATATTTGAGATTCTTGCGATTTTGTTTTAGAGATATTCTGTTACATACATACAGACCAAAACATTTGTTTCGCTCACGTGGCACCTCAAAACATGCATTTCCGGTAAATACCCAATTACGAAAATTTAACACGATCACAATACTTAATTATTACTTTCTCTGTGACGGAAGTATTTTAACAATGAGTTTTAATTTATTTTACTTCAATATTTAATTACTTTATGAATACTTATTGATATTCAATAAAATCTCAGAATATTTATATAGCGATAACAACTGTTAACATTGAAATAATAAATAATATTGTATTTAAAGTTGTCCTGATAAGGAATTGATAAAAATTCAGGTGATTTTAGGTCCTGGGTATTTTAGTAATCATATTCGTTTCTTCTTCTTTTTTTCCGAGAGATGAAATATAATTTAATTAATTCTTTACATAATAATTTAGCTTCATTATATTCGCTACAAAAAGAAAATTAATGTAATTATTGCGATTTTGTCAAATTTTCGAAATTGAGTTTTCACCGGAAATACATGGTTTGAGGTCACCCAAGGGAGTAAAAAATGTTTTTAGCGAATGGTCTGTAAATGCATGTGTATGTATGTGTGTGTGTGTATGTGAACAAAGTATACTCCAAAGTACACTCCATGAGTGTATAAACTGAATTTGCTCTCTACAAGTCTGTGTTATCACACTGTCTGACAAACGCATCCTGAAGATGGGCGAACGCTCGAAACCGGTCGATGCCCACAAAATGACGCAGGCTCCCACGGAAAATGTCTCTGATGCTTTCCAGCTCTGCAGAACCAACCACCACACCAACTATAGTTTATTTCAGTACTTAAGCTTTGGTATCAAACCCTATTTATTTAGTAATAAATTAATAAAATCGATTTCAATTTTTTAAACGTATATATTTTTAGCAGAAGATATGTCTGTAAACTGCATTAATTTCTAATAGTAGCTTAAGTGACTTTATGATTTATTTATGAGCTGTCAGTAATGATTGACATGTCTACTATTTTTGATTGATATCTGCTTATGTTTTATTTATGTGAGATGTAAGCAATGTCTTGGAAGTTCCATTGTACTTTATTTTGTAGGGATTGTTATTTATATGGATATGGTTCACAATGACCTTGAAGATATTCTACTCCTGTTGGTCCCAAACTAAAGCACACTTGTATTTCTTTATAAATTTCACCACCTGGAACGGTTGTCGGTATAAATATCCTCCTCTGATAAATGGCCCTATACCCCCGGGCTTCTGAATCTGTATAGCACTGCAATCTCCTCCATCTCTCCATAGATGTGTAGGACATTCTGATCCCTAGCTTCTTCAAATATCTTTTGAGTCTATAGTAACTCTTGAGGAGAGCTCAGACGTATATATGCCTCAATTATTTTCCGCTAGCCGTCTGCCGTCAAAAGCCTCATTCCATTTACTTCTATCCTCCCTGTTGCCTTTCCTCAGACCTCGATTAGCCATTTTCGTTCAAACCATCCCTCCACTGCTGCTTCGGGCGATCTCTTCTTTCGTCCTTGTGGCACCCACTGTTCCTTGAACGTTTTTGGGTCACCTACTCCGGCTCATCTCTTGTAAGTGACCGTACCACTGAAAGGAATACTGTATTTATTTTAGTTTGCAGAAACACTAAACCAAGATGTTTCAATGTCTCTTATCTCTGGTGGAATATTATGTGATTATTGGGCGGTGTAAGTGTGTCTGAGTGGTTGTTATAGGTTTGCTATATCGTACGGATGGCAAGATGATTGAAAAATCTGGTGCCGTTAATAAAGTATAAAATGGACAAATTTTCATTAAATTGTTGTTCTAATTGCTAACATAAATACAGAGGTGATGGGTAAGTGTTGATTATTACCTCGGCAGCTAGAAACAATAAATGTGTTTGCACTGTAATCCAGAAGAGAGCGCCACACCATTACACAAACTCTAATAACATTTAAAATTTAATGACACATATTCCATAAAACACCATCATTTTTCCTGAAAAATGTTTCAAATAGAAATGGCCTCAGTATTTACGTGTATAGGAAGTTTGAGCGAGGCGTTTTCGAAAAAATCGCACAACTAAAAAAAAATACATTCAATAAAGTCGCACTGCCGGTTGATCGATTTTGGCCGAAATCTTCGTGTCTGATGCTGTGCTAGTGCTCACATGGAATACAACGGTTGAGCTTCCTGAGATTTTTTGTTTTTCGTGTATTTTGTTCATACATACACACAAGACACATTTTGAAAAATCAATTTCGAAATTTAACACGTTCGCTACTTCCTGTTACTAAGAATAAGAGAAAGTAAAAAATGGTTACATTCCTCCCCTTTTCATAGGAACTCTACTACTACTACTATTACTACTGCTACTACTATTACTACTACTACTACTAATAATAATAATATATATAAAAAAAAAGAAGATATAAAACATTCTCATAACTTTCTGATGGTAGCTGCCTTAGTATTGCCTAATATCCATTATTCTGGAACTATTTTCCAATTAATTAGAAAATTGACAGGCTTGTATCAATGTGTGTGTGTGTGTGAATATATCATTTTTACGTAAATAATTGGAACCGTTTGTAATAATATCGTGTAAAACTGAAAAAGAAAAACATAATTTATCGGGTGGGTGAATAGGGTAAATTCGGAATATTTTCTGAATTTATGATATAGGATATAGAATTTATGATTTAGGATATAGAAATCAAGCGCACTATCATGTCTGAACTTCCTCCAAACTTTTATTTACAGATGTAGGACTCATGTACACATGTAGGAGATTCGTTAAAACAGTTTTTTTATGTTTGGAGGACCACAAAATGTAATATTTCTTGTGAACAAAAAACAGCTAAATTTTAAAATTGTGACGATTAGTTAAGGTACCGCTTACAGTAAATAGTAAGAGGAGGTAGAAAACGTTAGCTCAAGTCTCGAAACAAATCAGATAGCGAATCAAGATTTGATTAGCTCAGTGGTAGCGCGCTAGACTAGCAACGCGGAGATCGCGGGTTCGAATCAACTCGTGCTACCCTTAGATTTTCTTTGCTAGGAGCCTCTACAGCTCACTGTCCGATGATGAGAGAACATTATCCGGAGGCCGGCAGTGAGAATGCTCCGGGCGCAAATGACCATAGTTGTTGCCTTAAATTAAATTTTAAAAAAATCATTGATAGGAAAAGTCGTGACGTCGAGAATTACGTTCTAAACAAAACTAACGTTATTTAGAAAAAGAACTATCAGGAAATATGCACATAATGTAATAAACATTTAAAACTCTGTCTACAATTCAATATATTCGTCCTAAAATAAACCATATTACAAAAAAAAATAATAGTAATAATTATCCAATATACCAATCGATTGTGAAATTAGGTCTGTCAGACGGTCCGTGAAGATAGTTGGCCCAGCTTGTTTGTTTCATTTGCTTCAATGAAGCAAATTTTTTCAAACAGTTATTATTTCGAAACACATCTGCGGTTCAACTTAACAAACTGACTAACAAACAGTCAAAACAAGAGAGAGGGAGCTTACACTCAGCGACTGATGGTTCAATCAATTTGATTGTTAACATTGGCAGCCAGTAATGCGTTATGTAATTTTATGTACAAATTGGGCGAAAATAATGTTTGGCCTACTTAATCATCTGCCTCTCAGCTGTGTGAAACTGGTGTGAAACTGTCACACGACTTTCTCTTGTTTCAATTAATACAACTTAATTAACAAATTATCTTTAAAATTGCAACATATACAATGATTAGTTGGGCTGGCCATAAAAAAAGGAAGTAGAGGTTAAACTTTATACCTGAACGGGCTTGTGTGGAGCGCTCTCTGTTAAAACCAGCAAAGCTTGTGCAGTTTAAACTTAAACCTAATTGACAGGCCTATAAAATCCCTTTAAATGCAATTTTTTTGAAAAAAATTGTTGAATGTGTGGATGTGTCCAAATGTTGGATAACATCTGGGTCTACTTTCCGTCGTACCATGCATATTTTTGTTGTTCCTAACCGGTTTAGGATTCTCATCCATCGTTAAAGTAAGGCTATCATGTTCGTGTAGAAAGATGACTTCAACATTTTGTTTGAAAGTTCTCTACACGAACTTGAACTCTAACGATGGATGGGAATCCGAAACCGGTAAGGAACAACAAAAATATGCATGCTAAGACGGATAAAATCCCAGATTTGGGAAACTGTTTCAAATAAAAATGAAACGTTTTTATCTATGCTGTGAGCATTTCAATTTGACAGAACTGCGTGTAAAACACCACTCGAATTTCTCCTACTCCTCTCAATACAGTTACATATATAAAATGATAAATATTCTGTAAATTTTAAATTTTGCTCTTTTGTGCCAACATAAATAAACAGTGGGGGGAGGGGACAAGTGCCAACCTATCCACAGAGGCTCGTACAGTATGACTAGAGTGTAGAGAGGGCCAATAATACTGAACAAACACATTTGAACTTTAACGTCTCAGAACCAGCTAAAAACAATTTTTTTCAGAAAAATGTTCGAAATAAAAGGATGCGTTTATATCTGTGCAGTCGTTTCGAGGAAATTTATTTCAAAATACTTGAAAAGCTATTCTGTAAATTGGCACTTCCGGTTAACTGATTTCCTACAAATACGGAATTCAAGAGATGTTTCTAATGTATATAAATATTATAGAGATGCAGTCCATACATCGTACTGACTTGGTACTTTAGAAGAAAGCATAATGATATTGTCCCCTCCCAGAACCATCACCGTACTGAAACGGTACTTTAGTGAAAAATATACTGTGCCACCCAGAACTTCTCGAAATTCGGAATTTCTTCTTGCAATTCGGAATTTTATCAATCTATTTATTTGTAATTAATATTGTGCAGATGATAGAATTTTGTAATAAACAGCACTTAAGAAGGAAACCTAACTCCACCTCTCCCTTTAAATGAATTTGCCCGGAGAATTGTTTCAAATAAAAGTTGTAGCTCATTATATGTGTACTTAACATAACTAGTTTAAAGAAAATTATTGGAGCAGTTAAACGAAATGTCAAGTTTGAACTTTCTGCGATTTTCCACTTCTGAGTTATACTGACCACACATACATACGCACACACAGATACACACAACACACACATATAGAAGGAAGGGATTGTACTAGCGCGCGGGACTAGTAATGCGGAGGTCCCGGGTTCGGTGCAGCTGTGTTGCCCTAGATTTTCTCTTTCTAGGAGCCTCCACAGCTCACTGCCCGGTGATAGACAGTATTGTCTGTAACGAAAGAACATTGTCCGGAGGCCAGTAGTGCACTGAGAAGGCTCCGGCCGCTAATGACCGGAGATATTGACGCGCCTTAGATTAAAAAAAATATTAAAAAACATTTTTCGGACTCACAGGACCTCAATTTGCGGTGAAAATTCTGTTTCAAAAATTTAACGCGATTGAAATACTCTAACAGCAGTGGGAAAGAGTAAACAAAAAGAGAACCATTGTTACCATATCTGGTAAAATAATTTTATAGTATTATACATCGACTAACGCACAACTAGAAAATTATCATACTTAAAATATTGTCATTGTTGCCAACCGTTCCAATTTTTTTTTTTTTAACATTCCAATGAAAATTTGTATCATATTACCACAGGTATTGGACAGGCATAATGCTTGCATTATTATCCAATGAGAGAACAGTATATTTGTCCGTAATTGTGTGCGTGCGTGCAAATCTTCTCTTTGTTATTATTACTGTTTTTTTCTTCTTTCTTTCCCGCTTTTTTAGTTAAAATTTTACTCGCACTAGAAATGTAATATAGAACGTTGCATTCTATGATATAACATAACTATGTAATATTTTATTGCATACATGCAATAAAGTGTTAACATTTGTGATGAAAGGTGTACGCATTATATTGGATATAAATAGAACGTTAACATAGGTAATTATTTCTGCTAAATACAAAATATTTATTTGTTATCAATAAATTTTCGATAGTTCATCATCATCATATCATACCCCGTTTTACCATGAACACAGTGTTGGGGTTCCACAGTGTCTTCTGCTAATTGCTAATTCTCCTCTTTTCTTCCAATCTATCCCTCTTCTCCTGCACGCTTCCCTGACTCCGTCCTCTAATCTCAGTCTGGGCCTTCCTCTTTCCCTCCTACCTTCCACCTTTGCTCTGTAGGTGATCCTTGCTTTTCGATTGGAGTCCATGCACAGTAAGTGCCCCTTCCATCATAACCTGTTTACTTCTATCTTTTCGATGGTTGATCTGTTTCAAGGCTTACCCTGATCGTCATATTAAGAATTTTGTCTTGCTACCTTCCTTAAATACCTCATTTCTGCGGCTTGTACTTTCGAATGATTCTTGGTGGTCAAGGTCCATGACTCACTTGCGTAAGTCAGGATCGGTGGCAACGTTGTTTTAAACACAGCCATTTTTATTTCCTTGCTCGCCACTCGGCGGTCTCTGTTTCAACCGCCTTGAAGACCCTTTTTTCCAAAAATCCCCTGGTATGAATTTTCACGGATAAATGTTTCAAATGAAAATTGTAGCTCTTTATACGTATAGTTGATGTGCCAAGTTTAAAGAAAATCATTGCTGCCATTTTCGAGAAAATAGCAAAATCTTGAAAACTTAATCGGTACAGTGGTACTTCCAGCTGAGGAATTTTAACAGATAACTTCCTGTCGAACTGTATGTGATACCCAAACGGAATGTCACGTTTGAACTTTCTGTGATTTTTCGTTGTTTGTTTGAAGCTTTGTGTCGTATGTATTTGCACCTAGTGTCATCTAAAAGAATTGAACTTTTTAGTGATCTAAAAAGTTTTTCGAACCTAGGGGCCTCAAAAAGAGGTAGCTTCCTGTGAAAATTCAATTTCAAAAATCTGACAGAATCATAATATCTACTCATTACAGCAATATGCCAAAATAAATAACTTTTCTTTAATTAGTACGTACTTTATGAAAAGTGTTAGATATATAAACCGTCTAGATAAGTCGAGCAACCCATCATTCAGCTTTAAAATTTACTAATTACATATCGATTATAAGTGCTATATGTAATATGTATATATGTAACGATTTTTTATCAGTGCTTGTTAGCGTAAACAAGTACTCATAAATAGCAACGTCATTGCTGACATATAAAATTGGCAGAAAATGTCAAACCCCATCTTACATACTAAACAACGTACGTAGCAACTACTTCGTTTGATAATTTTGCGCGTGGGCCGATGTGGAGATCTCTTTTTTTAAAAAAGGGAAAAAATACACACCAATGAGATAGTATACGTACGTATGTATCTGTCTATGTGAGTGAGAATAGAACGGGTTGTCAGGTAACCCAGGGCAACCAAGTCACCAACCCTCCGTTATTTCTCAATGTACTCTCTCTTGCTTTCTAATAACACCAGATTCAGCCGCCAGGTTGTGTTCAACGCAGTGGCTAGCTTTAGCGTTATTTCTCTTTCGTTCGGTTTTATTTTCTTTCTTAGTAACTTTACCACAGTGAGTTAGATCACCGTATTCATCTAATTTGCGTACTGATTTTGTTTTTTCCATCGCACGTAAAAGAAAACCAACAACAACATTTATAATTAGCTTTTCTATTTTTCTTTATTTTTGATTTGCCTTTTATTAAAGCTTTAATTGTAAATATTTCTTGCTTTAATATTAATAATAAAATAGATTTTATTGGTTGCTTTATAAAAAAAATTCAGCCTGCCTCCCACTTAAAATTTAATAGTTTCGACTTTACCACTTCTACTTTGTTCCCGAACCATTTTTTTTTTTTAAATTGTTTTTAATAATACCATCTTTTTACGTAACACGTAATTAAAACAATAAACATGCATTAACATAGATAACGTTTTCTTATTATGATATGCCTACGTTCCTCAAGATAATACAGTACAAAATAGAACGGCTCTTCATTTATACAAAAGTATTTCATCTGTATAAGTGGTAAAATTAAAACAAATAAATAGTATTGTGTGCAGTTTGTTAAAGTGTTGGATATATATTTATTATATTTAAAATTTAAAAAGAAATCTTAAATCTTTGTGATTATTCACACAATAAAATGTAATATGGTAAACAAACATTAAGATCTTCTATTTTTGATGTTTATTGCGTTATATGTAAGTGTATTGCAATTCTTTCTTTTGTTTCTTTGATGCCCAACTTATTAATTGTGCAATTTTTCTCTTTATTTAATTACTTTTCTGCAAAAATTTTAACAGATGTGTGCTTTCCTTAGCTATACAATATTTTTATATTTATTTAAGGATGCTTTCTGTGTTTTCTAGTATAAATCTATGATTTATGGAAAAATTCACTGTTTTTCGAGATCTACTTTCGAAAATGACTTCTCAAGACATGTATCCAATTTCTCTGAAAGATTGTTCTCTGAGTTCGTACTATTTTCTGTTTTTTATGTATGTATTTGTGTGTGAACAACTAGGATAATTGAGCTAATCCCTTCCCTAATCTTGTCAATCACATTATTTGGTAGAAACGTTGTATGTTCATGAAGAAATTTCACCTCTACTAAATGCTATAGTTAATAATAATATTAATAATAAAATATTATTAAATAAATTAATTAATATAAAATATTATTAAATGAATTAATAAATTATTTAATATATTAATATTATGTTATGAGATTGTTTAATTAGTGTCACCCAAAACAGATTGGGTGAATTATTATTATAATCCCTCTTTAAAGATCTCTAAGAGTTCTTTTTTATTTTTACACTCTTTCGCACCTCCTGGGCAAAAAATATTTGCACCTATCGTGGAAAAAATATTTTGAAATTGAAATTAGACCGGAAATACTGTTTTGGAGTCCTCTTGCCTATGTTAAAAATGTTATTAACAGATGATCTGTATGTATGTGTGTGAATAAAAACATAAATCTCAAGTCCGAAAAATCGGAGGAAGCGCAAATTGATTTTCCGTTTAGCTTAATCACAATCGGAATGTTCTGGTAACGAAATCCTCTCCTTTGTTTTGATAGTTTTCTTGCAATTTTAGTTTTACTTAAACGATTTTTATTAAACACTTCATATATTAACTACACTAATAAAGGTGTACCATTTTTATTTCAAACAGTTTTCTAGAAAAAAAAATCTGGTGTGAAACACTCAC
The DNA here is from genome assembly GCA_011037195.1 of Triatoma infestans. Classification (NCBI taxonomy): domain Eukaryota; kingdom Metazoa; phylum Arthropoda; class Insecta; order Hemiptera; family Reduviidae; genus Triatoma; species Triatoma infestans. Next base: position 160,152 of record JAAEAF010000071.1, read on the forward strand.
ACAACTTTCTCTTACTCCAGTTATCAAAATTATAATTGACAAATTTTATAGTTTATGTACCAAATTAATTCAAATACGACGAAAACTGAAAAAACCGTTCAGTAAAAGTGCACTTCCGGTTTCTCTAATTTCCTTGAAACTCGGAATTTTGGTCATCCATTTATTTCTAATTAATTTTGTTTGGATGATAGAATTGTATAATCAACTATGATCGCACTTAAGAGAAAAACCTAACCCCACCCCTCCCCCATAACTGCCCTTAAATGAATTTTCCCAGAGAAATGTTTCAAATAAAAGTTGTAGCACTTTGTATGTGTAGTTGATATTCCAAGTTTGAAGAAAATCGTTGGAGCCATTGTTGAGAAAATCGCAAAATGGTAAAAAAACCAATAAGTAAAGTGGTACTTCCGGTTGAGGAATTTTGACAGATGACCCACTGTCAGATGCCATGCTGATACCTCCTTGTCAGGTGCCAATTATATTACTCCGAAACATCAATCAGCCAAAGTTATGCAATGGTACACGGTTAATAGCTGAAAAATTGATGAATAATCTAATTGAAGCAACAATTCTCATTGGACCTCATAAAGGTGAAGACGTAATACTTCCAAGAATACCACTCATTTCGACGAATATGCCTTTCGAGTTCAAACGACTTCAATTTCCAATACGTCTTGCGTTCGCTATGACTATCAATAAAGCGCAAGAACAAACTTTGCAAGTGTGCGGTTTAAAGTTAGAAAACGCATGCTTTTCTCATGGGCAATTATATGTCGCATGCTCCAGAGTCGGTAAACCATCTGGTCTTTAAATTTATGCAAAAAACGGACAAACAAAAAATGTGGTTCATTTACTAGCTTTACATTAAAAAAAGACTTTCAGTTAAAAACATTTTTTCTTTCTTTCCTTTCAGTGCACAGCAACGCAAAGTAGGGTATTAAATTGAAAGATGTGTTTTCTTGCTGAATCTATGTTAACTATAGTACTTCTATTTACTTTCCTAAAAATTAGACTGAGCCACAGCAAAGCGTGGCCGGGTTAGCTAGTTGTATATATAACTGTATTACTGGCAGACAGAGAAAGTCATCTGAGTGTTTCATGCCAGATTTTGTTAAATAAGATAATAGTGATTTGTAATTTGTGCATTAAAACAGATATTGAAATTTATTTTTAACCTGTTGTTCGTAATTGGACCCAAAATGATGTATCAGTTTGTTGATGTTCCATTTTCCTTCTTGTTTCTTAGTTTTTCATTTTAATTTTCCTTCATTCTCTTCTCTTCACTGAACACTTCTCTTTTATGGTGGAGGAAATGTTCGTCGATCAATTATTATTAAATACGCTTTAAATTCAGAATATTGTTGGTTTAGATAATACTAAGTATCGGGGTTCCCAAAGAACGTTAGTTAATAAGGACAAAGTGAAACTTGCTTCAAAGCATTGTTGTTTTTTGGTGCCAATATATCTCGTTATATTGCAGAATAACTGTTGGTAATATGTTTACATTTGCAAGAAAGAATGCCAGGAACCCATTTCTGAGTGTTTTCGCTATTTCTCTGTCATCACCTGGGAGGGGTTATTAGTGTTGGTATTTTTTTTTTTTAATTAAATTTACAACTGTACAACATTTATATGTACAGCAAGTAAATATGATAAAGATGAGATATAAATTGGTGTGATTAACCCAGTAGTGGCTAAAATTATTTCATCAAGTGAACGGCCATCGCCGCCTGAGTCATCTGGCTGTATCTCCGGGAAGTGATCGGGATACAAGGAGTTGGGTGGATCTGAGGTTTTCATGAAAGCTGATTTAACGAAATTTAGCGAGGTCCTGGCTACGAATGGAGCTTTGAGATCAGTATGAAGGGTAGTGTTTAAAATATAGAAGGAACCTGTTAGCCATTCAACGAAGGATTTTTGATTCCAGAATTGTATGCGGTTGAGATTGCATTTTCTGGCTGCGGTTGAGTACCGATGAGGTCTTGTCCGTAAGTTTACACTGGCATAAGGAAAGACGAGTGTAGTCTTATTTGATCAATTTGTAACGTTTCTCAAGTTGTGTTGCAAGAAGTCGGTACCTGGGTAGTTTCCAGGTGTTGGAGGAAGATATAAACTTTCTTCCTCCTTCCCAGATTCTGAGATTTCTCAGAAATCTTAAGCTGGAGGGGTGCTTCAGGTAAGTAAACTACCCTGGAACCTGTGGGGTGGCACAACAGACTTTTTTGGACGCAGCCTCCCTCCTCAAAATTCGGTATCTTGAATTAAGGTCTTTTATTTTAGTCGAGGATGAGGATTCCATGTCTCTTGTTTTTAGTGTTTAGAATACTTGTTTTTAGTGTCTAGAATAGGTAATTTCATTCCTTCTCCTTCTTCTTGTACAGTACCTTCTCCTTGTACTTGTCACTATTCTAGAATGTAAGATAGAAACTGTTCTGCGCGTGAGTATGTCCGGTCGAAGTCTGCACCTGGTAGAGAAGCATTGGTTGAGTCTCTTACTTGTAGAAGGTGGCTTTTCGTCAATCTAGCCTTTTATTGAGCGAAGTTTCCGTAAGTTTACTAGATGTTCAATCTAGGTCAACAGTTCGCACGAGCCTATAGTTTTGTGACGTCTAATGGCACTCATCACCCTCATTCCAGGCACCTTCATTACGTACCTCATCATCACGAGTCCCTCCTTCTTGACAAATCGGGTCGCCATCGCCAAATCTTTGATTTTAACTTTTATCCTCATAAGATTGGCTCAATACTTGTGGATGCCGGCCATGCGCGTGCCTCCAATTTGTTGTAGACCCCGGTGGAAGCTCTGTAGAATCCATATTCGAATGCTTGCAAATTCATTGATATCTTGTTAGCATCAAACTTCAAACTACCCCCAAAGTTTCTAATTTGACAATTTTGACTTATTCCTCTTTACTTATTTCTGCTTTGTTCATCTCATAGAACGGTCATTCTCATAGAAATTATAATCAATATAAATTTGTTAATGTATTCTGAACGTTTCAACCACTTTGTGATACAAACAGACAAATTGGCAGACAAAAAAATATTCTTAGATTGCTCATATTATATACAGTGGCTTTCATTGAAAGTGTCTTACAATAAATGTATCTTTTCCAAGCAGTCAGTTTTATCAGCTGAGTAAACTTTTTCTTATTAATAGAAATACGTGTAAATGTCGTCATATTGCTTACAGATAACACAAAATTAGATTCAGTAGTTTAAATTTTTATTGCTATATATCTCAGGTGTAAAAGAACTGATGCCCAGTTTTATGGGATTTCTTTTAATAGAATTAATATTTTGTACAGTCAATGTTGAGTGACCTTTAATAATTAAATTATTTATTAATTAACAGATTACCTCTCATAATGACCACTTTAGGCCCATTCCGCACTCAGACCAAGTACGTATTTTATCTTCTCAATCCTGGTTATTCTCTACCACTCATTATTTGAAACTTGTCGTATCTTAATTATACCATTCTTGTTACATTATCTGGCGTTGTTATCAGTTTTTTTCCTTATCTTAACAGTGCCCAATGTATATGTAAAGTAAAAAAATTGTGATAACGAAATACCTGTCCCACGTTGTTTCTTAATTATTGCTAATATTTTTGTAATGTAAATTAAATCATAGAATTGTTTAATTAGATTGCCTTTTTATTTAATTAAAAATCTGGTATGAAATAGTCAAACAATTTTCTCTTACTAGGTACTATATAGGGTGGCAACTTTAACATGCACTTGTGTTGGAGAACAGTACACAGATAAAAAAAAAAATCCAAAAGTTACCCTAATTAATTTCTTCAAGATTCCAAATAGGTGATCAATTTTTTTTTAACCTGCAGAAATAAGAGATTTTCTAACCAACTTTCTTAATTCAAATCTTTTACTCTTTTTTTTTCACTTTTTTTTTTTTTAACGAAATCTTGAAGTATACTTTTTCGAGACAAAATGATTATTGAAGGAGAACAATTCGCTGAATATTCGTTGAGTTATACAATTTTGAATGTGGAGAAATTCTTTACATTCTTAGTTAATATTATTGCACATTGTTTTTGAGTTTATAGTCAAATAAGGCAAAAAACATGTTATTCACATCAGCTGTTCAAAATGGGCGCCGTTATTAAATAAGCATAAACACGCCCTTCTTGTGCGGTTTTTATTGATTACACTCATTATAATTTCAGGCCGGATTTCTTCGTAGATTACACAATTCATTCTTTAAGTTGTTCTACGATGGTGTAAGGGTTTAAGTTGACATAAACTTTAGTTTTAGGTATTCTCAGAGGCATCAGATCTGGGAAACGGGCAGGCCACTGAATAGTACCGTGTTTACTAATCCATTTACGCCGGAAGGTACGATCTAGATAACGCCTTACTAAACTCCCATTATAAGCTTTGGCAGCCTTTTTTATTTCTATCCTTCTTAATATTATATAGCAGTTAGGAACATATAATATGCAGAAATGACGCTTTAGACGAAAGCCTAACGTTACCTCTCTTCCAAAATCTCTCTAACAGGAATTTTCCCCATTGTGAACAAAATATCATAACAAGCATTTTGGACAAAATCCGTCAACCGTAAGGCAGTCTTCAATGAATGTTTATTTTTTTCAATTTGTTGCGTTATTTTCGGAAAACGGTTCCAATGATTTTATTTAAACTTAGTACACCACCTACACACATAAATGCCTATAATAACTTTTATTTCAACATTTTGCCAGGAAAATTGATTTTTGGGGGGATCGGGGGAAACTGCATCGTTAAGCGTTCCACTAAAGTATTGCTACAACTCTATCAATGTAGAAGCATTGGTAGAGCTCCGAATTTAAAGAAATTCTTTAACCGGAAGCGCCACTTTACAGAATAGGTTTTTTAGAGTCTTTTGGAGTTTTCTCGAAAACCAAAACAATGATTTCCTTTGAACTTGGAATGCTAACTGCTCTTATCACTTTTATTTATCCTTATATCACATTTACGCTCACCACCTTCAAATTTAAGACAAAGCAAGTGAGCAAATATTTCATGCATAAAGATATTTTGCCATTTTTATAATTGCTGTAAGAGAAAGACGGTGAATGTTTCACATCAGATCTTTTAGTCTCTCTCTCTCTCTCACTCTCTTTCTGCATTATATATATATATATATATGTCTTAACAAACAAATAGAGTATCATAATAAAACGAAATAAACGCACATCTACTATTTCTGTATATACTTTGTAGTTGATTGTTGTTTGACGCCTTGAGTCCACACTCATTGACTTTGATTGGTTGAAGTTTGTTTTGAAATATTTCCAGATATATTTCTGAAGTACGACATATGACCGATATATTGCAATTTCAAAACTTTGAACCATCAAAGAAAAGCCATTGTACCGTAGATATTTTTAACTAAATGTAAACTATTACTTTTGGCTTTTGGTTCTGCCAAGAAAATCTGTTCACATAAAAGACGTTCTATTTTTTGTGATTTGTGTTTCGTTTCTATTTTATTAGAAACACAGACAGTATGCTCGTTCATTTGACGATTGATTTGTTTTAAATTGTTCATACATACACAAATTTTGCTTTTTTTCCGGTTCATCTCAATCACGATGCGATTTGAACCGTTCTCGGTTCATCTTCTTCATGAAGATTATCAGACTTGGTACAATAAATCAAATATTGGATGTTATATTTAATCAAGTATTCGAAACATGGTTTCAAGTTTCTTTATGCAAAAAATAATCATATGAATTTCTCCTATTGCGATGTTCACAATTTTGGTTGAACTATTTTCTACAAAGTTGGAATTTTTACTTACTATTTAGTTCCCAACAGATGGAACAATACTTTATACTGATGTAGCATTGTTCAGGGAAGCCAAATGTCTTAATTTCCCCAGAACCCGGCTAAAATAATTTCCGAGAACATTTCCGAGGTAATGTTTCAGATAAAATTAAGAAACAAACAAAAATGTGAAGTATACCTATCAGATTTTAAGGAAAAGGGCCAAACATCTCTTTTCTAAATATCTCTCCCCAAAAATCGATTTTCTTCAAAACACACACACACACACACACACACGCCATAGGCTATTACATGTTTACCGTTTTCTGCATATTGGAAAATTTTAAAAGGTGGCCTTTACTTCCTCTTACTAAGATTATATCACAAAAGAAGTAATCTACTATCAAGATCAGGTTATCTAGGTTTGCGAGGAGATGGCCCACTCAGAGAGAGTGAGGAGTTGATAGCTCAGTATAGTTTCATGCTTGGAAAGAATTAATTTATCTCTGTTTAAGTCGAAGGTTACGAGACGTTTCCATCTTTCTATTCGGGTTACGGATATTGAAGTGGAAAATACATTTGGCTAATTGGTTTTTCCAGGTGTTTTCTTTTTCCACTACCTCTACCACCAACTAGGGCTATAAACATGGGCAGTTATAAACTATAACTTATTTATATTGCAGTTTCTGCCGTTACTGTATTGCACTTTTTATTCTTCTCTTAGTTATCACTTCTTAATTCTACAAGTGAAAAATGCTTTTAATACCATTTTCAAGGTAATCTATATATTTACATTGCTAAATTTAGTTCATCCCACTCTTTCAAGGTTCAGAGTCAAAGAAATTAGCCTATCAGAGTCCAGTTTTGTTACTAATTCCAGAATTTGTACCAATTCTAATGAAAACTTGATTCTATCATTTATGATCTGCTATGTACAAAGGAAAACCACTAAGGCGTACCACAGAGCTTGTTACGTGGGGTCGTGTAATTAATTGGGGGAGGGCGCAAGAAATATGGGATATCTTAAATACGTTGCAAAAATCGATAATAATTTAACAAAATATTAGCTGGCTGGGGCCAAGAAAAAAATTTCTATCTTTAAAAGTTTATTCGACGTTTCGGACTGGTGTCCTTCCTCAGGAACTATTAAGGATGAATAGAGAGAGAGGAAGAATAATTAATAACGGCCAAACATAACTATTGTTTATATTGATAATAACATAAAGTTACATGCATGCATCGAACATCGAAATATTGCAAGTTGCAACTCCCTAGCAAATTGATAAAAAGATATTTCAAGATCAACATATATATTGGTCTATACCGACTCCAACAACGAAGTACAATAATGGTTAAACCAAGAAGGCCAGAAGAAGATTTAAAAAGTAGAATACCTAATTTCAAACATATATATTTCTCAGAGCCTGCTTGGTGTCAATACTGTGGTAGCCTGCTTCATTTTGTGGTCATCGACCGGTTTCGGGCGTTCGCCCATCTTCAGGATGCGTTTGTCAGACAGTGTGATAACACAGACTGGCACAGAGCAAATTCAGTGTATAAACTGAATTGAGTGTATACTGAATTTGCTCTGTGCAAGTCTGTGTTACCACACTGTCTGACAAAGGCATCCTGAGAAGATGGGCGAACGCCCGAAACCGGTCGATGACCACAAAATGAAGCAGGCTCCACGGAAAAATGTCTCTGATGCTTTCCAGCTCTGCGGAACCAACCACCACAACAATATATATTTCTCATCAGCGAGAATAGCACCTCCGTTGAAAATGGCATGTGTGGTGCCGAAACGTCGGGATATCAATTAAATAATAAATCTTTTAAAAGGCTAACTTCGAATTGGTTTTTATTGCAACTCCTTTGCAAAATTTATGAAAAATATTCCAAGATCAACATTATATTGGCCTACATCAACTCCAAAAACTAAGTACTTTAGGCGGAAGCTTAACGCAGCTGTATTGGAGAAAACCGTTGGATCCATGTTCGGGAAAATCGCGAAAGACTAAAAAAAAAAACCTTTTAGTAAAGTCGACTTCAGGTTAATAAATTTTACCCGAAAACTTGGTGTCAGATGCGGTGTAGTACCTCCGTGGAATACCAGTTTGTGCTTGCTGCGATATTTTGTTCTTAGATATTTTGATCACACTTACATGCACATTCACTCACACATAAATGCACAATCATACACACATGCACATTCACTCACACATAAATGCACAATCATACACACATGCACACTCACTCACACAAAGAGAGAGAGGAACTGTTCTTCAAAAAAAAAATATCGCAGGATATTTCTCAAACTATAGCTACAGGAAGTACAACTACAGCATTTGACATGTCGGTTAAGGGTAGAATCCAACAACCGGAAGTGCGATTTGCTCAATGGATTTTCAATTTTTTTTGCGATGATTTTCTCGAAACCGCCTCCAACTAGAAGCTTTAAACTCCGTATATTATCTAAACAATAAATATCTATCACATTAATTTCAAACATTTCTCTTATTTACGGAAACCTTATTTACGGTGAGTAATGCTAATTTAAAATATCATTTCAGTAGAATGTATGTTTCTACCACCTTATGATATTAATATGCGTTAGAAGCATTGGTAGAATTCCATATTTGAGGAAAATTGGTTAACAGGAAGTGCAACTGCATAGATAAGACCTATCATTGGTCTTTGGAACATTATTTTCGGCAAAAACTGATTTTTCGGGGGGTTCCGGGGACCTGTCAGTCAAGTTAACATTGAAACCACCATTACATGGTTGATTGTGACAGAAGGTGCTACCCTACAATTTATTACTCAGGTAATGACAATGTTCGCAATGATATTTTTGTTCCAGGAATGGCTTAGAATGTTTGGTGAATCATGTTGCTCGTTATCTAGACAAAAGTTCTGGAACTGGCCCGTTAACAACCTTTTGCTAGAGTTTATTGCAGTATTCATGAGAAATCGTACAAAAAATAAAAGGTTAAATGGAAAATCAGAAATACCCGATAAGCCTGAAATGAAAACAATGGTAATCACATTTTTGCAAAGAGGATGATGAGGGCATAAATAGAAAGTGTGTTAATACTGTAAATAGGGTTAGCAATGTGAAAGAGGGTGCATGCTATAAGATATTGGCCGTCGTCGGACACATATTGACTGTGGTTGCTATCACATAATAGTATCACATAAAACCGTTATCAAATATGGTGACTAAGGTGATATGATGGTAGTATATAGGAGAATGCCAGCCCATACCTCACTCTCTCTTTCTCTCTCCCCCCACCCTCCCGCCATTCTCACTATTCTTATCACTATTCTCTCAAACACACTACTACAAAGTCTGTACGAACATACACAGTCACTGATATCCTATCAGTATTTCCCTCTTGCCTCCTTCCCATTTCCACCTAGTAAGTAAAAGGTCGTCCTCATTGTTATAACCTGCTTCACTATAACCCCTTATTCCGTTTGACATACCCCGGCTGTAGGGCGTACACTCCGCTATATAGAACCTCACACTGTTCATCATCCGAAGTTCCCTACCCTTATTTATCCTACTGACATTTTCATACACTATTAACACCGAGTGAAAAACTATTCTTACATTGTTGATAGAAAATCTGTTAGTACTTATCTCTTTAACAATTTCAGTTTCAACCTTGCATGTAACCTAAATATAGAAGACTTGAAAATCCTTCAAAAAGTGATTTAAATTTCTCCATTTATTTCCTGCCTAAAAGTAAATTATAAATAATATTTTCCATAGTTTAAGCGCATGTAGAAATCTGATTGGCTAGAGTGTGGTTAAGAAAAAAGTTGGCATCGTCAAAGTGGCATTTCTTGCTTTCAGATTGGCCCAAATAAATATCCAGGTTTCTAGCCTTCAGTTGTTGCTGGAATAGATTATTTTAATTACTGTAGGTATTTTATAAATTCATAAACTGAGAAGAGAAGAGAAAACATTTTATTGAATGGACTTGCAATAAAATGGGCTGCTCCAGTTTGTTGAGGTGCAAAAAACAAGCATTCTGATCTATCGCAAGGCAACAGTACTCAGATAACAAAATAAAAAGCAAAAAAAGAAGAAAGCAAGCGTATTGCAAGCGTGTCGCATCGAGGAATGTAAATAAAACAAATTGTTGATGAGGGAACATAAAATATCCAAAGTGGGGGGGAGAGGGAGAAAAAAGGAAATTAATGACTATATATATGGTTATGTACGATGCCTAACGAGTCTATAATAATTGACTCTTCTAGGCTTGTCAATTTAGATGGGACAATACCGACCTTGTCATGAAAACTTCGAGTTACGGGGTAGTACCTCTTGCCCCGAACCAAGGCCGTGAACAATGTAATCCCTACTTGATCCAGAATTTTGTATTGAATGTGTACTGGCAGAAAATTGAAAGCTGATAATTGTTGTTGAAAAAGCAACATCAATTGTATTTGCAATTGATATTTTTTGCATTTTACTTAGTAATGAGCGTTAAGTAAAGAGTGGAGATACAGAGCGTGTCGACCAGTAGCATTGATCGTAAGCAACTTCTTGAGACTCTCTCCGAATCTGTCCTCCTTTTATATAAAATTGTTGGAGAATTTTTTTTTAAAACTAGGTTTATTAACTATACCAGCACAGACCTATCACTTTTGTAGTGGTCCTGAAGGGATCTGGAAGGTCCCTCAAATGTCGTTTTTGGTTTAGATACTCCCAGCTGCACATATAATATTGATGTCACTTAATATTTAGTAATTATAACTATGTACGAGAAAGTGGTGATATGAGTGTTTCACACTAGAATTTTTTGTTTTTTTTATTGGGGCATCAAAAGTGATCAATTTTAATTGAAAATTAATCAACAGAAAGCAATACACTTAGTTATTTTTAATTTATTGATAAGTTACGATTGATTTTGTTTAATATAAAATTTGTTGTACATACACTAACATCGCATGTTGTGTGTCTGTTGTTTTCTTATTAAATTATAAATAATATATTTTGTACAATATACAACTATAGTTGTCAGCTTGCAATGGCCGAAGAAGGATGTTGGACAGACCTGTATTGTTATCCACACCGTCCACAGAGCAACAGAATACATCAGATTTAGAGTGCCCATTATATCAGGCGTTAGATACCTCGCTAGTACCATGGCCTGGTATGAAACATGCTTGTATACGACTATTGGAATTGTATGGCAAAGTATTCGATCAAACTGAACTGTGCCAACTAATTGTTAGGTACTTATTTATTATTAAGTGTACTATATTTATTGTTACTCCCCAAATTTGGGGGGGGGGGTAGTTGACTAGCTGTCCCTGCCAGGCATCTACATGAAACAACACTTAACACTGACTCCTCCTTTTACATTCACTCATATACTCTAATAGCCTGCAGAAGTAATTGATGTGTGCAAATACTAGAGTTTAACAAACCACAGACAAACTGTAGCTCTTCTACACCTACACACATAGTTACTAACAATCAATTCACAAATGACTTACATTCTGCTTTATCGTCACTTCCTCTTTAAACATCCATGTTTTCTAGTTTGAAATTAAATAGTAATTTAAGTGTTTATTTATATCAATATTAAAGGACCAAAGACTGCTGCCAATTTTTATTAAGTATAATTAGAATCATGGTGAAACGTATAAGACCGATGTTAAGAACAAGTGTAAATTAAAACATGGAAATCGATATGTCTTTTATATCATCATAGAGTTATCGGAATATTTTTTTTTTATTTTTTGTAATTCTTGGGAGTTCATGGAAAGATCACAAGTTCTTTTATGTCTTTACATAAAGTTGTATAAACATCGAAGTAATGGCAAGAAGAATTATTCGATTAGGCAGGCTAGATGGACTAAAAAAAATTGTATCTAGTTTGCCGAAGTCTCGGCGAGTTATTTCCTCGCCATCTTCAGGCACACACTAGCCGGATGATTCTCGACTGTTTGAGACTAGCTCTCCGATTTACATGAAATTGATTTCGATTTCACTTGCATAGATCGATGAAACAAATGAGATTTTTATCAAGAGTAAATGTTTTTTACAGAAAAATAGCTTTCAACAATGAATGTAACTTCAAAATCTGTTTTGTTTTTTAACAGAAATAGTAAAATGACTTGCCTCTAGCAATAAAATTACAGATTCCAAAAGGGAAAACAAAAAAATTATCTTGACTTGTTTCGGGAAATTGCGAAAGTTGTCCTGATGAAGAGTTCTATTATACATTCACTTTTAATATTTAGTAAGGATTCAATGTAACAATTCCATTGAAAATTTAAAATTGTGGCCATCGCTAATGGGAGAAAACACTGTTTTATTTAATTTCTATGATTTGGAATTTGCATACAATTTTATCTCTTTGCTATGTTATATAACATGTAAACATTAAAAGGAAGAATTAGTGAGCGTGGAGGGGAGGCAACATAAACTAGTTTTATAACTATTGTGAACGGTAAACTTAACATAAGTATTATAACAATACTAGTAATTATACGTGAGCGTACGCATACGTGAATGTTAACGATGTGCCAACATAAATCTTTGTACAATCATGTAAGATATACACTGTATAAATGTATTAACATTGATGTACACTGTATAAATGTATTAACATTGATGTACACTGTATAAATGTATTAACATTGATGTACACTGTATAAATGTATTAACATTGATGTACACTGTATAAATGTATTAACATTGCTATACTACCAATCTGGTACTACCAATTTGAATACTTCGCTTTAATACAAAAATAATTACCTAAGCATCAGAGACATTTTCCGTGGTAGCCTGCTTCATTTTGTGGTCATCGACCGGTTTCGGAAGTTCGCCCATCTTCAGGATGCGTTTGTCAGATAGTGTGATAACACAGAGCAAATTCAGTGTATACACTGTTACGCTAAAATTTGCCTTAGCCGGCAGAACAATTTAGCGAACAACTCAGGGTCCCGACTGAGCTGCAGTGGAGACGGGTGGGGTTGAGGGGCTCTTCAGAACGAAAAAAAAAATTACCTGTATGAATAAACCTTGGTTAAAATAATTAGGAAAAAACAATGATATAGGAGAAAACATCAAATAAATAAAAACAGGAAAGGGGACTGGGCGCCACGTTAGTTTTTCTTGGAAAAAGGGGGAGGGGAAAACTACGAAACCCCTGGATAGGACGGGAATTCGAATAAGGAAGAGAGGAACAGGTAACTGGATCGCTAGAGAAGGAGGCAAGTTAGAATAAAAAAAATAAATTAAAAAACGAGATGGCAAGCCAGCCGAAACAACCAAAAAAATATTTATATAAGAAGTACAGGCTGAGAATCGAACCGTCGTTTCTCAGCTCGTAGAGTGGCCCTTTAACTCATTCGGCCACCTTCGTTTCTAATTACGAACAAGCTCACCACCAGCTGTTGCTTTCTCTTAATACGCTTTCCTAATTCTGATTTCTATTACGTACCCCTTTTTCCAGTGGGTCAGATGAATGTATTTATTCCAAGGAAACCACAAAAAAAAGAAAAATAAAGCCGATTGGCCTTACCTGATAATCTTTTCTTTTTCTTACTACTTCATTTGTTGTTGTATGAGAAGAAAAACGAACCATTAGAGAACGATCTCCTCTCTCTCTCTTTTAATTGTGGGTCCTATACCCCAATTAAAATTATTTGTAGGCAATAGTTGAAATAAAGAAGTCATCTACAAAAGAAATATACATTTATTGTATCGGTACAAAAAAAATGAGAAAAATGAATAACACCAAAATAAGAAAAACTTGAAATTGGGAAAAAAATAAAACCAATTTGTACAAAATGAAACAAAAGAAAAATAATTAAAATAAGTGGCCACTTTGAATCCAAATAAAACAGTACTCTGAGTATAATAAGTTGATCAGGAAACGGAATATAAGTCACAATACTTAATTTATAAAAGTAAATTGGTACTTCAAGTTAGTACGTACCTCAAAACAGAAAAAAATTATTTACACAAAAATAAATAAAATATAAATCAAATTGTTTTCAAACTTAGAAAAATAAGTTACAAACAGACAATTTGTTATCCAAATTTGTACCAAACTCACAACTCAAAAAGGGTAGTCCCCACTGTCCACTCAGTTTTTTGTTGTTTTTAAATAGGCTTTTCCTCTCGATGCGGATGTAGAAAAGAAAAAAACTAACTTACAGATTGGATGTGCAAAATTCGTTCCTTTTATGTTTGATGTTTAGCCAACTTGCTCCATTCAGGTGGTTTGGCTCTAATTTCACTTTCCTTTTCTGGTTGATCCCCTTCAGGGTATGGCCCAACACTTCCTGGCTGGTTGGCCCTTCACTTTACGAAAAAGAAAGTACAGAAAAAATCCGAAAAACTCGGTAGAAATTTAGAGCTGATCGCCCTTCACCTCTGGGCTGTCGCAACCTGACTCTGCCCGTCACCACACATACGCGCTCCCCACCACACAGACATACGTACATAGCTATTGTTTGGTACTATTTTTATTTTAACTTAACTTCTATTTATTATATACAAATCATGGGTCGTCTTTCTTCTCTACATTCTCAAAGTAACGTAAATTTTTCCTTTTTTTTTCTGCCCTTTTCCTTTTCCTACATTCATCTTCCCTTTTATTTTTTCCTCTTTTAGTAATCATAATTTTTTCCGACACTTTGAAACAAAAAATTACACCATCAACATCAAATTATTAATTATGTAATGGTTCCCATTACATTTCCTCCCTCTGCCTCCGGAGAGAAACGTGGGGAATCAGGGATAGGGATTGGGATTCATACTAGATGTGGTTTCAGGTCTTGGATCTGCCAGGTATCTAGAGCACCCCCATTCAAATCCTCTAATTCTGCTACGACATCCGACTTCATTCTCTTTATTCGCGCTTCCGTAAACTTAGTCGCCAGTTTACTTGAAAAGTACTGGCTGGCGTCGGAAACGGCGAAGTTCCTTTTCCAAACTAAATCTCCCGCCTTGTAGTTTACTGGTCGTCGTCGGAGGTTATACGTTCTCTGAGCTTTCTCATAGGCCCGATCTAGCCGATCTTGGACTTCTTGAAATAGAAGTGGCAGTTTCTCTAAAGTTTCTAGGTGTGGTTGGCGATCCACGCCCGGAATAACGTCAGTATCTGGTAACTGTGAATATTCTTGTCCCGAACGTTTCAGTTCTCGTCCGAAGTTTAGAAATGCCGGAGTCATTCCCGTAGCTTCATGGACTGCGGTTTGAAGGGCGAAGCTAAGTTTGGCCAGATCCCTATCCCACAGCCTATGATTCTCCCTAATATAAGATGACATCATGGTTTTAATAACCCTATTCGCTCGCTCCGTGGGGTTCGCCTGTGGGTGGTAATTCGCTGTATACCATAGCGAGCAGTTATATTCCTTCATCTTGTTACGAAACTCATTGCTAGTAAATTGCGTACCATTGTCGCACACGATTTTCCATGGCGCCCCAAATCCTTCCTGGCCCAACACTTCCTGGCTGGTTGACCCTTCACTTTACGAAAAAGAAAGTACAGAAAAAATCCGAAAAACTCGGTAGAAATTTAGATAACAAATTGTCTGTTTGTAACTTATTTTTCTAAGTTGGAAAAAAATTTTATTTACAACACTCAAGTGTATAAACAGGAATTTGCTCTGTGCCAGTCTGTGTGTCACACTGTCTGACAAACGCATCCTGAAGATGGGCGAACGCCCGAAACCGGTCGATGACCACAAAATGAAGCAGGCTACCATGGAAAATGTCTCTGATGCTTTCCAGCTCTGCGGAACCAACCACCACAACAATAATTACCTAAAATTTCTTGATTTATAATTTTGCAGTCATAATTTTCTTTGCAGTAGTGCTATATTTTTTGATCGGGTGATCATGCCAAATTTTCGATTTTCAGTTTTCACAGAAAATGCATGTTCTGACACCATTAGAGATTACCTTCATTGTTGGTGAAAACAGGAAATATCAAGTCAATTTTTCAAAATCGAGTTTCCACCGGAAATACATGTTTCCAGTAAAAAAAAAAACAAGTTTTCTAACAAATGGTATGTATGGTGTGCCTGTTATCTCGAAAAGGTTTCTAACGAATGGTATGTATGGTGTGCCTGTTATCTCGAAAAGGTTTCTAACAAATGGTATGTATGGTGTGCCTGTTATCTCGAAAAGGTTTCTAACGAATGGTATGTATGGTGTGCCTGTTATCTCGAAAAGGTTTCTAACAAATGGTATGTATGGTGTGCCTGTTATCTCGAAAAGGTTTCTAACAAATGGTATGTATGGTGTGCCTGTTATCTCGAAAAGGTTTCTAACGAATGGTATGTATGGTGTGCCTGTTATCTCGAAAAGGTTTCTAACAAATGGTATGTATGGTGTGCCTGTTATCTCGAAAAGGTTTCTAACAAATGGTATGTATGGTGTGCCTGTTATCTCGAAAAGGTTTCTAACGAACGGTATGTATGGTGTGCCTGTTATCTCGAAAAGGTTTCTAACGAATGATCTGTGTGGTGCTTGTTATCTCAAAAACTATAGCATCGCAGGAATCTCAAATTTTACTGTATGTGAAAACGAGGTTTTTGTCAAAATCACACAAGTGCGGCTTAACTGGATTTTTTTTTGTTTTAGTTTTATCGATTTTTTATGAAAATGGCTCCATCGATTTTCTTTAGCTCCGTACACTATCTACCACAGAAATGCCTATCATTTTTATTTGAGGTATTTTTCCAGGAAAACCGGTTTGTAGGGGTTCCAGGTTCTGGATGAGCAGTAATACTAAACTTTCTCCTATTGATGCACCGCATCAGTACAATACATGTTCTACCACCTATATAATAGAAAAATATAATAAATAGAGTGCTAACATTCGAAATTTGAAGAAAGTCACATTTCTGCGATTTTCACGAAAATGGCTCCTAAGATTTTCTTCAAACTTGGTATATCAACTATATTTACAAAGAGCTACAACTTCTATTTGAAACATTTCTATTTGAATTCATTTAAGGCGTCCTCTGGGGGAAGGGTAGAGTTATATATTCCTCTAAAGAGCTATTTTAGTTTATATACGAGTCCTTTATCTAAATAATATTTATTAAAATTAAGTATGTTGACATTCCGAGTTTAAAGAACCGGCTGACCGGATTGTGCTACGTTTATTGCGTTTGTACTGAAGTTTTTTCAGTTTACTGTGATTTTCTCCATAAAAACACCAATGGATTTCAATAAATTTGTTATACTAACTATGTATACAGAGGAGACCTTTTTCTGAGAAAGTTCATTGAAAGTGAAGGAGATTGTACTTTCCTCCTCAAACAAGTCATTTTATTAAATTTAGAGTGACCTATTGATATAGAATTGAAGATTAGTAAACAGTAAAAAACTCTACCCTTCCCACAGAGGACGCCTTAAATGAATTCAAATAGAAGTTGTAGCTCTTTGTAAGTATAGTTGATATACCAAGTTTAGTAAACAAGTTGATGAAAATTTCTAAATTATAACTATGTAGACTGCAGTAAGAGAGAGTCGTGTAAGTGTTCACATAAGATTTTTTGAGAGAATTTCACTTCTACCTACTGAGCAAGAAAAGATGTGAAAGGAAAATAGGTTGCTGCTAGGTATACAAAGGCTCTAGAAAATGCATAGAGATTTTCCTTAGCTACTGGTGAAGATCTGAGTTCTGTACAGAAAAATTAATGACTCAAACATATAAAAGTCTGTAATATAAATGAAGTTTACTATCAGTAAAAGATCAATCATCGTAAAAAATTTGATAATGAAGATAAGTGTGATGACAGGCATTGATTAAGTGTAATGAAACTGGCGGGAAGAAGAAGGAGGAGGCGGTAGGTAATATAACGAGGTAATTTCATTATTTGTGGGTGAATTGTTGCGGCGGTTGTGTGATATGTAATCTGGGTCGAACTGGGGCCTCAGTTAGTGTCATCTTTATGTTGCTGTATTCTGGTCGCATCCAGTAATAGGATACCAGCTATATAGTTAGACATAGTTCTCCCAGGGGTGCTATAACCGGGAAGGATATCCCTTTCCCTAGATGTGGTTCTTGATCAATCAGACCCGTACATTCGCAGCTTTTCCTAATTGATTGTCTATTGATTTATTTATGTAGCATTATTTTATTTATTATTTTTTCAGTAGTTTTTATTATCTCCCCAAGTTTTTATTACCTGTCCTCGATGGTTGATATTTATTATTATAATACAAATTAAGCAGAATTATTTCCAAAAGAGACCTTATGCTAAATACTTGGTTAAGCATTTTAAATTCACATCAGGACTTCTGTCCCCATCTAATCGATGTAAAATTGAATTTTGATTTTTTTTATATCTTGTATATCTTGGTAAAGTCAGTTCTAAAAAAAATCTGGTGTAAAGCACGCGAATTTCTCAGACTCCTCTTAATACAGCAGTATATATAACGACAAATTTTATTTAAATTTCAAATTTTGCTCACATCACCCATCATATATATGTACGTATATTCAGATAGAGGAGGAACAAATGCAAACTACCAACCGTGTATGATTACTTATAGAGCGCGCCAATAATATTAAACAAACATTTGAATTTTAACGTCTCTGATTCCTTTTGTAGAATGTAAAACTACATATAAAATACATATAAAAACTACATATAAACCACAGAAAAATATTACTTATAAAAGTGGCAGTAATTTAATATCTGTGCACAGTTAGTATTCCAAGTTTAAAGGAAATCGTTATAACTGTTTCCTAGAAAAATCCAAAAAAACTATTCAGTAAAGTCGCACTTGCGGTTGATGGATTTTGCCAGAAACTTCGCAGCAGAAGCGGTGGTAGTATCTAAAGGGAATATCAAGTTTGAGCTCCCTGTGATGTTACGTTTTTCGTATTCAAGGGGACCTCAAAACAGTATTTCCGGCAAAAACTCGATTTCAAAAATTTGACACGATCGCAGTACTTCCTCTTTCTTACTAGGAATAAGACAAAGTAAAATATGTTCAATTCTTCAGTTCTTGTTTCATCTTAATACTTGACTAAAAAAAAATGAATCATTTTAAGATATCATTTGCAAAATATTTTATTGATACATTTAGAAACAATTCTTTTAGGTTTCCAACATATAACTATTTAAATCCTTGTCCAGAAATAAGAACTATGTCTTTTATTGCTTTAAATAGAAGGCAGTGTAGTTTATTACTTCTATATGGATTAATAATATAAATCCATAATTCCGACATTTACTATCTTAAATTACAAATTCAAGTTCACTGAATTTTTGTTTAATAAAATAATGTGCCGGTGTTTTAATTTTGTATTTTATAATTACATCATGTTAAATACAGTCTGCCATCTAGTGTACATTAATATAATTATAACAGATGTGCCAGCAGTAGGACTACTACAGATGCTGCTACTATCTAGTAAAAGTTATATGCACCAGCCAACTTTATTTAAGACCATTTACATACAAATTTTCTCAATTTTTTCCTAATATCAATAGACTTATTAGCAAATATAATGATTTGATAATTGTAGTATTTAATTTAGAAAATTAATCATAAATACAAAACTCATTATATTGAATTTTAATGAAATATTTGGGGAATAGATAAGTTTTTCAAATTTATGCCTATTAAGTTACTTCCATGATCAAGGTTTTTTCTCTTCTAGGAAAACATGCAATAGTTGCAAATGTCCAAGAGAATCGCATGATGTATACCATGAAGAATGGGTGAACGTAAGAGAGAGATTGGGTATTGGACAGGAAGGTGATAAATGGAGCGCTAAAGATAAATCAGCGAGTCAAGGATTTTCTTGGTCACCTCCCGGTCTACCACCCTATAAGGTAGATATAGTAGTTTTATTTATTAGCTTTTATTATCTATTTTAGAAAATGACCTTTTTGATGGATTGGTTAATATTTTAAGTACAGTCTTCAGTAAAACACTTCTTAAAGGAATGATTATTTAATAAGCAAAGGAAGCAGATGTTTAGTTTTGTTTCTGAGCAAAGAAGGGGCAGGTGAAATATCCACAGTAGATATTGCTGCTAACCAACACTGCCAGTAATTGTGGTGTGCGTGGAAATTAGGAGGTTACAATTAATGAAACGACTCTTTGAAAATTAGAGTCCCGGGTACATATTCATTTATTGGAGGAGTTGGTCTTGAGGCTTGGTATAGTAAAGACGTGTTTATAACGCTCCTCAGTTTTAACTATTTTTTAAAGTTATCCAGACGTTTAATTACATATCAATCAACTCGTCGAATATTGTCGAACAAGGTGATATAATTCGTTAGTAATTGGTTGACTAAAAGAAAAATTAGTAAAAATACTGTGTAAAAAAAGTGTTCTATTCTATTTGAAATTTACTTATTTGTTAGTGGATTAGTGCAGTTCATAGTTCAAATAGTGAAATAAAATGTGATATGAATGATTCAGACAAAGTTAGTGGTGGGAACAGTGACCCACTCACTGTCATTCTCACTGAACTTGAAATTCATTGTGATTTAAGCATGATACAAAAAGTTTTGACAGTGCTCAAAACCGATCATCAAACCACACCAATTGCAACCGCTGATATTAAAAAAGAGATTGATAAATCGCCTATGAAAATGGAAAAAAATATTAAAAACACAGGTAAACAATTCCGTGAATTGAAAAGCGATATTAGTTTAAATAAAAAGATAGACATCATTCCTATTGAAAACAAAAATGAGGATTTAATTTAATATGTTAAAACAATAGCCAAAGAAATAGATTTTCCTCTCAATGAAGAAATGCTAGAAGGTATTTATGGTAGTGGGACGAGGAAAAACGATAGACTACCATCTGTATTTATAAGATTCGTAAGAAATTCACATAAAACAGCTTTTCTCGTCGCAGCAAAATTAAATAGAAGCAAATTAAATTGTGAAATTTTTGGATTTAGTGGGAAAGCTCCAACCTACGTAAACGAATCTATGTCCCCTCATAGTTATGTCTTATTTAAGCTGATTAAGTCAATTCTGAAAGAAGGGAAACTGTTTCGAGTCTGGTCGAGAAACTCTAAAGTATTTGTGAAGCAAACAGAAAATTCTCGTCCAGTTATGTCCATTCTATTGATGACCTCTTAGGTCAGTCCGAAATGTTTACCCCTGGTCTAGCGGAATTCTCAGGCGTTGATTCTGAGCCTGAAACATACTTCAGGTATGTCACAAGCATCTAGTGCGTCCAAAAAAAAGTAAAATTAAGTCTACAAGAGCGGTACGGGCATCGGGATCTATGGAAGCTTTTTTAAGGAAAACCACCACCCCTCCAGGAAAACTGAAATAGAAGATATGGTAAATGTGTTCACCTAATAATGAAAATTAGGTCGACTGGAAATTGGATACTGGAATATAATTGGTTTGTCAAGTTTGTTTACCTTATCTAAAGAGTTAATTGCTGTTTTAAGGAGGTTAGGTATTTTTTGGTTTTTCCGAAACTTGGCTTCACCAAGACTATATAGTTTTACCTAATTTTCTTAATGATTACGAGTTTTATTTTTCTAGGGCTTCTAAATTATATGAAAAAGGTAGAGCTTCGGGGGATTAATAGTTTTCTTTAAAAAAAAATATGTTTTCAAATGTGAAAGTGGAAATATATAAAGAATAATTTTCGTGTTTAAAAATGGCATTAGAAAATGTTAATTTTATTATTGGTTTAGTATACTGGAAGCCGAGTTTCATAGATAAAAATATTATTGACATACTTTGTGATGATTTATATCATTTGGTGCTTAATTATAACAATAATTATATTATACTTGGGGGAGATTATAACTCACGAATTGGTTTATTAAACATTATCGATGATGAAACGTTTGAAAACTCGCATGTTTCTGGAATAAGAAATTCAAAAGACTCCATTGTATATAAAAGGGGTATTTTATTAGTTGAACTGATGGAAACATTAGGGTTCTTTGTAATTAATTATAGTGATTCTATAGCAAATTTTGCATATATTAGCAAACAAGGACGTAGTGTAATAGATTTGGTTTGGTGTAACTTTCTTACTGCTAATTTGATACATGACTTTAAGATTATTAATAATTCTGTTTTTACGGACCATTGTATTTGCATACTCTCGTTATCTCAGAAGATTCAAAAACTTAACTATCAAAACAAAAATTCTGAAACTTTCTCCAAACAAGTAGTTAGTAGAAATAAAAGTAACTTAGAACAGTTTAAAAATTTGGCAAATGAATTTAATGAAAGTAACTGCAACTTTGGTGACTTAAATGACATGACTAAATATTTTGTAAATTTTATGCATGAATTTATGATAAATTCGGGAATGTTGGTAAACAAAAGATTTAAAAGTGCAGAGGAGTATAAGGGAATAGATATTTGGTTTGGATTTGAATGTTACTGAGCAAAACAAAAAGTTAAAGTATCGTTAAAGTTATGTACAACATTCTCTTAATCCAGGATCTTTCAATGATTACTTTGTTGCTAAAAAAGAATATCGTTCTATAATAAAATTAAATAAGAAAAATTATTTTGAAGATTTAACTTTAGCATTAAGAAATGTAAAGAACCCATCTGAATTTTGGCTCGCAGTTAATAAATTTAAATGCAAATTCACCAAAAATACAAATGAAATTTCCTCGCAGGATTGGGAAAATTTTTATCACTCCATGCTTCCCCAAAAGATGGTAGATGAAAGCCGTTTTTTCGGTCTCTTTGATGCTTGCCTTGATGCAGATATAACGTTGGATGAAGTTATGAGAAGCATTCATAGAATTAAAACAAATAAAGCTGCTGGTATAGATTTAATACCAAATGAGTGCTTTAAAGCTCTGGAGATTAATTGGCTTAATTTCCTCGTCCGTTTATTTAATAAAATTTGCCGCTCAGAAACTATTCATAAGTCTTAGTCACTTATTAAATTAAAATTAATACACAAAAAGGGAGATCCTCGGGATCCCTATAACTACCGAGGGATAGCCATATTAAACAGCCTCACTAAAATTTTTACTAATATCATTCACGATAGGCTTGGAAATTAGTCTGAGGGAAATTATATCATACCGGAGGAACAGTTGGGTTTTCGGAAGGGTAGGGGATGTCGTGACAATGTGTTCATATTGTCGGGAATTTCGAACTCGTACTTGAGGCTAAAAAAGAGGAAAGTCTACGCCACTTTTATCGATCTGAAAAGGGCATTTGACACAGTTAACCATGATAAGTTGCTGCATAAATTGTACAACTTGGGAATAAGTCGCAAGTTATTACAGATTATTAAAGTGCTGAATGACAATGCAGTGATGGTTATTTCTGACCGAAATTCCAACGAAATACCGGTTTCTGAAGGATTATTACAGGGGGAGTTCTTAAGTTCTCTTTTGTTTTCCCTTTATATATATGATATAGTCCAGCTATTTAATAGCTCTATGGGAATTCCCTTGTATCAAAATCGAGATTTGCAGCTCTTACTGTACGCGGACGATATAGTTTTGCTCGCCCCTACTTGGGTCGAAGCTCAAAGGAAATGGAATTTACTAAAATTATATGCAGTGAAAAATTATTAACAATCAATATCAAAAAAACAGTGTCTTCGGTTTTTACGAAGTCCGGTAACTTTACAGAAACGAAGCACTTAAAATACGGAAATGATTTAGTTGATCACCAGAGAAATTTTGTTTACCTGGGCGTACCTTTTGCTTTTTCCGCTAAATTCACAAAGGTTAGTAAGCATTTTTTGGGGAGAAATATAGCCGCTACTCAATCTGTTCTGGCTCTTTTAAAATCTTGCAAAAGCGATAAGTGGGAAACAAAATGTGGATTCTTCGATGCGGTTTCACAAAGTGTATTACTGTATATGTCTGAGGCATGTAGACATGCCAACGAAATTGAGAGAGGCCAATTACGATTTTTTAAGATAATACTACATCTTTCTAGAAACACTCCCGATCCTTATATAAAGATGGAATATGGAGAGGTCCATTTAAAATTTAAAGTTTTTAAAGGAATGATAGGCTGGTGACTGACTATTTTGAGTATGCCTATACTAACTGTATTCTGTGTATAGGTTTTGATAATGTATGGCATACGCAGGACTTGAAATTAATCAAAGAGAGCTATCAGTCTCTCTTAACATCTTTTAAAAATAATCTAAAAAATAAGCCGGAGTTGAGGCCATTTTAAACAGTAGATTTAATCTTACTTACCGCAGTCTATGTACTTTCGATTTAATTGAGCCCCATTTCAAAATAAATATGCACATAAATAAATTGAGACTAATCGTACAATTACGGCTTGTTAATAAGAAAATGTGCAGCATATAATTTAATAAATAGCGACATTATTTCGATATCGAGTAATTTGTTCACTTTGTCAGCTGCATGCACCGGACGAGTTAGCTCATTTCTTAATTAACTGCCCCGCTCTGTCCTCATTTCCGTCAAATATGTAGAGAAATATTATCCAATGCGCCCACTCTTTGAGTCTGGTATGTTCATTTCATTGATGGATTAGTCGACTGCTGATGATGAAAATAAAATAAAAGATATATTTTTGTTTTGCTCGGAAAGGTTTAGGCTGAGAAAGGGGTATTATTCAGGTAACTCTATTCCTCATTTTCCTTTATTCTGATCTTTGCATTTCTTAAATGTACTTAAAAATGTTAAGTATATTTGTTTTTATAGAAGGTTTATTAAAATGCTATAATTTGTAAATGGACATTGTTTTGCACTTTTACTGCTTATGTCTCTTCTTAATTGTATTTATTATTATTACCGTCAAAAGTTTAATTTTAATTATGTACTGTCTATTGTATTTTTTTTTTTGCTTTCTTATTTTTGTATTAGTTTTAAAATTTGAAGAAAAACTGTCACACATTTTATTTTCAGTCAAATTATTCATTCCTTTTTTTTTATTTATTTTGTAATTATGTTTGTATCCTAGTATTAGTTACAAAAAAAAATAAGAAAATATTATCATCCATTTCCTTTTCTAATCTAGTTTGTACCTTTGTATCTTTGTAACTTTTTTATAATTAGGAGTTTTTGTTTTGTTTACATAATTGTAGAGATCTGTACATGTTTGCCAACTTCTTCTGCAAGCCTTAAAGGGAAAAACAAAGTATTAAATAAATAAATATTCATTTCTTGCTAATCGGCACTAAGGAGATCTTAATCCGGTATAATTTTGGATGTTGTTAAAAGCATCTTGGAGACAGAACTCCCATTAACAAGTGGGAGTTTTAAATCAATGGGAAGATTATGGAGGAGGTTTAAAAGTTTTTAAATATCTGGAAACATTATTAAATGAAGAAGAATTAATGGAGAACAGATAAGGCAGTAAAGTTTTCCAATATATCAGGAACGGTTTTTTTAGGAAAGAAGGAAGTCTCCGTGCAACAAGAGCAAATTCTAGGAGCATATTTTAATAGATACTTGTGAATCTTGGCCTTAAGTACGAAACTTAAAGCTAAACTTTAAGTAATAATGGCAGTTATTTGAGGCGAGTTAGGTGAGACTAGAAAGGTAAGGGACAATATCTTAAGATGAGCTCTAGAAGACTGCTTGAGAGAAGAGTTTCAGAAGCCAAACTGGAAGAAAGAAGGAGTCGAGGCCATCCACTGAAAAGACTGCGAGGAAAATGGGAGGGAAGGCTTGCAAGCGGGGGATAGAGAGGAATAGTAAGAAGAGGTTGGTCAAAGAAAAAAAGAAACTCTGTAAGGATCACAGTTTTAGAAGGAAAAGAAGAAGAAGGAGGAGAAGAGAAGAAAGAGGAACAGGTGGAGAAGAAGGAGAAGTAGGAAAGTTCAAGAGAAGGAGGAGAAGGCAAAAAAAAGGGCAGGAAAAGAAGAAGAATAGAAGATGGAGTAATAGAAGAAAGAGGAGACGAGGAAATGAAGAATGAGAAGGTTGGGAAGAAGAAGCAGACAAGAAGGAGAAGCAAGAGTAGAGGAAGAATAAGGGGAAGAAATGAAGAAGAAGGAGTAAAGGAAGACAAGGGAAGAAGAGATATAGAAGAGGAATAAAAGATAATGAGAAGTTGGGGAAGAAGAAGGAAGAGGAAGAAAAAAAGAAGGACAAAGGAATGGAACAAGAAAGAGTTAGAAAAGGAGAAGGAGAAGGTGGAGGAAGAGTTGTAGGAGGAGGAGGAGGAGGAGGAGGAGGAGGACGTCGAGAAGGGAAAAAGGAAAAGAAGAAAAACGTGGAGAAGAAAAAGAAGAAGGTGGAAGTGGAGATACAAAAAGTGGAAGAAAAAAGAAGAGGAAGAGAAGAAGAGGAAGAAAGATGAAATAGAAGAACGAAGAAGAGGAAAAAGAGAGTAAGAAGAAAATAAGAGGAAGCAGAAGGAGAAGAAGATGAATCCTTGCACCGCCACTCTCACACTATTTTATTTAGTTGAATAGAATAAATAGGTAAATATAGTCTATTAACAAACCGGAAATATATCACATTTGAACAAAAAACTTATTCTTAAAGTAATCTGGCTTTCCATCAATACTTCAGTTTTTTATTCTATGACTCTCTTGCCCTCAACTCTAATTCTCTTGTTCAAAATTTCGCCTCCACAACTATACCAGATAATCCACCCCGTCGACTGAGCCGCTGTTGGTCACTTATTATATTTATTTATATAGATTGTGAATTCCAAATAAAAATCCTATCTACCTGTATAATTTATTTAATATTATTTTATGCATTCATATTTTATTTAATTGCTCATAAAAACAAAAATTGTTTAAATTACAGGTAGAACAATACTTTAAGTGCCTTCCTACAGAAAAAGTGCCGAAATTGGGAAGTCCTGGTGAAAAATACAGAGAGAAACAATTAATGGTACAACTGCCAAAACAGGATTTGGCGTTGGCCTATTGTAGACATGTGGATCCGTCGCATCATTCCAGTTATGATGATTTCATCACTGCCAGAAATGAAATAGCTTTAGATATTGCCTACGCCAAGGAAGCTACTGCACGAGCGGTAAAGTTTACGTTTTATATCTTTTTTTTACTTGCTCTTACTGCTGTAAGAGTAAGTATTGCAATCATGTTAAATTTTCGAAATTGAGTTTTCACCGGAAATACATGTTTCGAGATTGCCTGAGTCCGAAATTGTGTTTTTAGAAATCGGTCTGTATGTTTGTGTGTGTGTGCTCAGCGAAACTGAAAAACCAAAAATCGGAAGAAACAGAAACTTGGTATTTCATTTAGGTTCTGTCAGAGCACGGGACAATAGGGTTTTGGTCATAATCAGACGTTCGGATGTACCACTCTACCGATTAGAGTTTGCGATTTCCTCAAAAGCGGCTCCAACAGTTTTCTTTAAAATTGGTATATCAACTAACCATATAAAGAACTACAACTTTTATTCGAACTTTTTCCGGGAAAATTCATTCAAGTTTTGGGCGACGAGTGGGGTTATGCTGTACTCATAAGTGTTATTTCCATATATTATACAATTCTATCGTCTATATAATACTAATAAGAATTTAATTTTAGGCCAAAATTCCGAGTTTGAAGAAAATTGGTTTACCGGAAGTACGACTTGGATATTATTTCGGTTGCACATATATTTTAGTTATATGTGAAATTTGTAATTAGGAAATAACCGAATAAATAAATAATATTTATAACTAGATAATAATAATAATATAAATAAGTAATAAAACTTGAATCAAAACTTTGTAAATTATAGTAAGAGAAAGTCGAGTGAATGTTTCACACCAGTAGATATTTTATCTTTCATAAATACTAATAAGTAATTTGTTTGTTTTTTTGTATTTATTTTATATACGTTTCATTTTATTGATAGAGTGTCATTATCTAAAATAAACAATGAAGGACTTTTTAACAATCTATATAAAATTACAAAAATAAAAAATATTTTCTCGAGTGTTATTTAAATCAATAATTTATCAAACAATGAACTGATTGAAAGGTAATTATTACATCAACACATTGCCAAATATTTGCATATAATTAATGATTACGTTCTCTTATTGTTAAATAGAAGTAGTAATGGATCGTTTATAGAAGTAATAGTAAAGTAGCAACGCGATCGTGACAGATTTTCGAACTGAACTCAATCACAACGGCATTACAAGTTTGGAGGGAGGGAATAGTCAGACGCTCACACGACTTTCTCTTACCCCACTTTAATACACTCACATATAAAATGACAAATTTTCCTTAAAGTTCAAATTTTGCTCATTTGTTACAACATAAATATACAGGCGGTGGGGAGGGGGGAGGCAAGTGCCAACTATCAACCGAATCAGGTAGAGAACGACTACACTGTACACATGGTTAGTAGCCTTCTATTTTTTGAGGGAGCATGACCTTCTAGCCCCTCCAAACCCCACCAAAACCTTTCTAAAATAAATTTTCTCGGATAAAAGTTTCAGACAAAAGTGTTAGGCATCTATAATTAGTGTACCAAGGTTAACGAAACCCCTGGTGTCTTTATGGAAATCGCAGAAACCTGAAAGAACCGTTCAGTAAAGTTGCATTTGCGGTGAACAGATATTTTTTCAAATGTAGAATATTGACATCCCATTTAATTGTAATTACTATTATATGGGTCATAGAATCGTATAATAAATTAACACTTTAGAGGAAAGCATTAACCGTTCTTAAGTTAAAGGAATTATCCTGAAAAAAGTTTTTAAATAAAAATCATAGATTTACATTATACAATGTTAAAAGAAAATTGTTCGAGGGATTTTTGAGAAAATCGCAAAAAACTGAAAAATTCTTTTAGAAAACTTCCTGCTTAATCGATGTTGATCAAAACTTTGTCGGGTCTCCTGGTAGCATTTAAATTCATAGGGCCTTAGATCGTGAATTTTGGGAGAAAACATGGTATCGATAATTTGACAGGATCGGAATACTTCCTCTTACAGCAGTGAGAGAAAGTAAAAAACACTAAATTTTAAATTAATTAAATTATATTTGACCTTTACTTATATTAAAGTTAATTTGGTATGAAAAAAAAATTATTGTTTAAACAATCCTAATTGTATAGGACTGTATGGGGCCATTGTTCAACTTAGCAGTTAAGTGAGTGTTTACTTATTTGTGAAGCAGAGAGGAAGTTCCATTAGGGCTCCTTCCTGGCTGGCTAAACTGATATATAAAAGGAAAATCAGGAAACAGTCCAAATTATGTCCTCTTTTATTATAAAATAAACACTGTGTAATAATTGTTTATCAAACAAATAGCTTCTAACAAAATAAAGAAAAGAGAAACTGACATTATGTCTCAGTTTAAATGACGAAAAAATCTAAAGTTTTTTTTTGTATATTTTTCACTAAATTTATTTTTCTTTTTTTCTTTTTGTTTTTAGAATTGTCCAGAATGTGGTTTAGCGGTGAATTCTGGTGAAGTAGCCATATTGGCACCAAAATTTGGTGACAAAGTATTGTGGCATCCTGGATGTTTTATTTGTGCTGAATGTAAACAACTGTTGGTGGACCTAACCTACTGTGTACACGATGACTGTCTCTATTGTGAACGACATTATGCTGAACAATTGAAGCCAAGATGTTCAGCTTGTGATGAGGTAAGAATTTTTTTTTTTTTGCTACATTCTAATGCAAGAAGTGGCCGCTAGATAGCTGGCAACTTCATTTACTGTCTAGCTTACTCTTTGAGAGGGTTTTATTTATTTAAAACTCTGCAAATAGAAATAAATGCTTAAAGTTGTTTTCTAATTAGGAAAGGTACCCTAGTTGCATATTAAAAAAAAAAATTAATAATAATGCCAGAGTTATTTGTATACATCCTTCAACCAAAATACCTTTTCGTAGTTCTTTGGATAAGTCTTCCATTTTAAACCATTTTTCTA
This sequence comes from Triatoma infestans, assembly GCA_011037195.1. Classification (NCBI taxonomy): domain Eukaryota; kingdom Metazoa; phylum Arthropoda; class Insecta; order Hemiptera; family Reduviidae; genus Triatoma; species Triatoma infestans. The sequence goes on from JAAEAF010000071.1 coordinate 189,745, forward strand.
ATTGAATTATTTAAAAAAGTTTATACAAAAAGTTCGGCAATGTTGTTTTGTTTTTCCTAAACAATATATCATTTGGAAATAAGACATAAAAAGGCAGTATAATTTGAAAAAAATAAAAAAATAAATTGTCTATATGAATAAAAATGAATGAATGAATTTATTTATTATGCGAAGAGTACACTTAGGGAGATAAATTTTCCAAATATGTTTATAACTGACTATAGAAAATAATAATAATTAGTATTAATTTAATTAGTTCATTTATAAATTTAATACAGTAATGATAATACATAATGATACAATTTTGTGTAATAATACAATCAATATTAACTCAAATTTAAAACAAAGTTTCTTGAATGAATATTTTAGGAGCTTTTAATGAAATATTTTACATAATTCAGTGTCTAAAAAATGAGAGAAATAAATGCTTCTTGGGAGCGTTAGGGAACCATTTTTGGAAAAATGAGATTAGTGAAAATAAATAAATATCTTCTTGAGGTTTTCTTTAGAAATAATAATGATAACGATAATGATTTTTGTTTGGTTAATCATTGAACGAAGGATTTAATTCACCAACTAAATTGAAAGTTGTTTGGTTTATTGGCTGTTTTTATTCTTTATATGTAGTTTTCTGGGCGTGTTTAGTAAAACTAAAACACTTATAGCCTGAGTTTGTTTATTTAACAAATATGATAAAATAACATTTTTTCCCTTAACGTTTCGGCATTCCACATGCCATTATCAAAAGATATTCTATTTTACATTTGTATCTGAAAATAGATTTTACAAAGTAGAGATTTGATGGAGATAAAATTACAATACTAAAAATTTTTACTATTTTTTGTCCACAAATTAATTCAAACACTCACCTTTATGGGTTTATAATATTTATTTGTATCAATTGTTACATAACTTTGTCCTTATTCTTTTCTTATTGTAATCAATTTTTTTAATTTGTTACTGTCATTTTGCCATTTTTATTCTACTTAGATTGAACTAGAATCTGCGTTAAATATGTTTATTTTATTTAGAATAAGCTGTTTGTTATATATAGTTGCACCACGTGTCTCCTCACTTAGATTATTTTATATGTGTTGGTATTAGAGTTTTTTTGTTCATTTTTATAATTTTTTATTTCAGGCCTGTGTGAGAAAATCGTTTTATATTAAATGTTATAGTTAATTAAATATGTAGTAATATGTGATACTCACTGTAAAAAAGAGTTATTCCTGGCTAAATCAGTTACCCACCATATTGCCTAAATCAGTTACCCACTATATTGCCTGTAGAGTGTACGGGGCGTTCCCCAGGTACTCTAAAATGGGTATATACCATGATGGTGAGACCTGTGATCTACCTATGGTGCGGTGACGTGGGCGAGCAAGGCCAATTAGCCTCTTCCAAGAAAACCCTTGAATTTATTTATTTCATAAAATTATATACAAAATTGTACAGTATTTACAAAATATAGAGAGAGCTAGTAAAGTAGCTTTATTCTTCAGTAAATAGCAACAGACAGTAGATTTAACTTGTTATATTATTGAAGGAAAAAATGTACAACAAACCTCTACCCTTAAAGCACATGTTATATTTATATATCTATTTAAATTACAAAACTAGTGTATCTACTAATCTTTTATGTTTATATTGTCTATTGTCATTGTTTCCTATATTTATACAAAGGTGATTCTCAGAGTTAGCTGTGGTTTCAAAGAACTTTTTACAGATTTTAGTCGTGTATTTTTCTATGATTTTTATTGCAGTTATGAAGTGTAAATCTGTTATAAGTGTTTATCGAGGTGAGTTTGTGGCGAGTCTTATTTTTAGTAGAGAGTGTGGAACCTCTACTAAACAAGGGGAAGAGTTTTTTAATTGCCATTTACTTTTATTTAGACTGTCGCAACGTGTTCACCAAATGTAAGCTTTTAGAAAACCCTTGGGAAAGTACAAAGTTTGCATGTTAATCTATGTTGGGAACAATGAGGACTTGTCCCACAGTTGGGATTGAGGTTATTCTCAATGTCACACCTCTTCACTTTATGATCTCGAGGTAGCGAAGGGCGCTATCCTCAGAATATTTAGGGAGGGTACGGGAATGGAAGGATGCATTGGTATCACAAGGAATGGTTACCTCTATCCGCCAGCCCCCCTTCTTGGAACTTTCCTAGAGATGGAATGAACAATAAGCCCAACTTTGTTAAAAATTTTCTTCGAAGAGGAGCAGTGAATTCGCTTTGTCTGGCATTGAGAAACATGCCATTATATGGTATACAGATGGTTCAAGGATCCCTGAGGGTCTGGGGCCGGAGTGTTTGGGCAGAGAATTAGGAGATAGAACTAGAATCTTGCCTAGGCAAGTTTTCCAGCATCTTCCAGGCGGAAATTCGCGCAATTGGAATGTGTGTCCAGTCTAATCGACCGGAAATCATGGGATCAGGAGATTGTAACCCTATCCAATAGCTACGCTGCCATCAAAGTCCTCTGCATTCACATGTAATTACATTTAGATACCAACACCGCATATCATAGACATTAAGGTTTTGGCTCAGAATCCATTAAAACTGGAATTACAACTTTACAAGAATGTTTGTTTCTTCATTTTTCGATTTTCTCGAAAATGGCTGCAATGATTTTCTTTAAACTTCATATCCTGTCTAAATAGATAACACCTGTCTACATCCGCTCTTTTTTTATACATTTTTCCGGAAAAATTTATTTTGTGAGAGGTACTGGGTAATCCTCAAACTTTAAGCTTAGTAATTTGAAATTTTCCTCTAAAGTACTACCCGAGTACAATGTGTTGTTCTATTACCGTTATAATATTGATATACTTTAGAAGCATTGCTAGAATTCCAATTTTGTACAAAATTCTGTTAACGGAAGTGGGACTTAATAATACGCTTCTAAGTTTTTTGGAATTTCCTCAAAAACGGTTACAGCTATTTTATTTAAACTTGGAATGTTAACTGCACAGATGCAAATCTGTCACATTGAGTTGAAAGTTTATTTTTCCGGAATCATTGACTTTACATAATTTTTCATTTCATCCGCATTGTAAACGCTCTATTTTTTTTAATGGCATCAGCTAGAAGCCACAGCCAACACTAAAATTTAAAGTTTTTGTTAAACTTTGTGCCCTATCCGTACGAGTTAGTCCACCATGGTTTCATATATCACCGAGGAGCGGGAATTTAATAATTGAATGGATTCGGTATAAATAGATATCTTTTGTTAAACATTGTATTTCTGTTGGTGTTGATACGAGTAATTTTTGCATTCCATGAAGATACGAGGTGTGTAAATTAAGTAATGAGACTGATTTTTTATCTTTTTTTTATTCAAATAAAATTACAATTCAACATTGTCCCCTTCAAACTAACTACCTTGGGAAGCCACACAACGCTAAAGACGATTCTTCCATTCGTCATAGCAGTGCTGGAACTCGGATACTGGAATAGACTTCAGTTGGTCGGTTACGGCTGTTTGAATATTCTCCAATGTTCCAAAATGACGTCCCTTGAGGTGATTTTTCAATTTGGGGAACAAAAACAAGTCACATGGACTCAAGTCGGGTGAATAAGGAGGCTGAGGAGCCACAGGAATGTTATTACTGGCCAAATACTCATTAATAGAAATCGCGGTGTGACACGGAGCATTGTCGTGATGCAACACCCACTTGTTTTTGATGTTTGGTCTCACACGCATGACTCTTTTTCGAAGTCTCTTCAAGAACTTCTCGGTAAAAATGTTGGTTTACCATTTGGCATTGAGGCACAAATTCTTTGTGAACGATTCCTTGGCTATCAAAAAAGCAAATCAGCATGCATTTGATTTTTGACTTGCTCATTCTTGCTTTTTTTGGCCTTGGAGAGGTTGAAGTGTGCCACTGCATGCTCTGACGCTTAGTTTCTGGGTCATACTCAAACACCCAAGACTCGTCTCCTGTAATAACACGTTCCAAAAAATTGGGATCGTTTTCAATTGCTCCCAAAAAGTCAAGGCTCCTTTCCTTTCTGATGTCTTTTTGCTCTTGTGAAAGATTTTTTTTCGGAACCATTTTTGCACAAATTTTTCTCATCCCCAATTCATTAGTCAAAATTTGATGAACGGTTGTGTGAGTCAAATTCAACTCTTCGCCGATCATTCGGACTGTCAAACGACGATCTGAACGCACGAGATCGCGGATTCTGCCAACATTTTCGTCGGTTCTTGAAGATGAAGGCCTTCCGCTGCGAGGCTCGTCTTCAATTGATTCCCTTCCTTCTGCAAACGACTTAAACCACCTAAAAACCTGTGCTCTCGACAAAACATTGTCTCCATAGGCCTGGCACAGTTTTTCAAACGTTTCCGTTGCACTGTGCCCAAGTCTGAAGCAAAACCTGATAGCACAACGTTGCTCGTAATTGATGTCACTCATTTTTAAAACGCACTGAAAAAACCTTGCTCACAAAAAAGTCACTACGGACAGTGCAACAACTCTAGCATTTTCAAATTTGCACTGGACGTGTATCAGATGTTTACTTGCCCTACCACGCATGCGCCGCGTCTCTAGTGTTACCAGATCGAACACTAGAAAATCAGTCTCATTACTTAATTTACACACCTCGTATGTTCTTGTGATTCGACATCTCCCATGTGTCGCATATTGGTGATCCTTTCTTACTTATTTCATGCAGATATTGTAAACAGATTCCATGCTTGCTACTTAAACGACACATTATACGAATATATTTTTAATTTGACGAACCGTCCAAATAAAAAGGTTTTGTAGTAACTGTGGCATTGATAGATTTAAAGAATAAGACTTTATTCAAGGAGAAGAAATCCTGCTGCCAACTGTTTAGAATATTAGTGTTAATATGTTATTGATATCTGTAGGTGAAACTTTTGCATTAAAATTGCTCCTTCTTGTATGGACTTTTTGGCCAGAGCGACAACAAGCTCGTTGTGGTGGTTGGTTCCGCAGAGCTGGAAAGCATCAGAGACATTTTCCGTGGTAGCCTACATCATTTTGTGGTCATCGACCGGTTTCGGGCGTTCGCCCATCTTCAGGATGCGTTTGTCAGACAGTGTGATAACACAGACTTGCACAGAGCAAATTCAGTTTATACACTTGAGTGTATACACTGAATTTGCTGTGTGTTGTCTCACTGTCTGAAAAACGCATCCTGAAGATGGGCGAACGCCCGAACCGGTCGATGACCACAAAATGAAGCAGGCTACCACGGAAAATGTCTCTGACAACAAGCTCGTTTCCTCTGATTCCACTCTACGCTTTCAGCCATCCAAGATAATTTTTTTTTCTATGTCAGTAACGTAACTATACATACTAAAGATCTCAAAATATCCTTTTATATTCGAACATGCTAAATCTGGTTATAATCAATTTCACAAAAACTTCAACATAACCAAATCCTCTAGCAGCTAATTTATCCTCAACCACACACTTCCTTCCACCCTCGAAGGCGATTGAGGCGCCGTTGGCCAACTGCTCACCTTGTTTACTAATGGCGGTCATCGCTGGATGATCACCGTTCAAGCCATTCACACCATTTACCTCTTTCACCATATTGTACCATTATGTACAGTTGTAAATGACAATTAAAAAACTATTACAAAAAAAAATGTTCAACTATTATTAGAGCTTGGCAATGTTTTTGGCAATGTCTTCTGGATAACACATTCAGTTTCCATCCGCCATCTGTGCCAACCAATGTATACCCCCGCCACCTCTATGCGCAGCTGAGCAAAACGTTCCATATTTAGAGAAAATTTGACAATTTTATCATTATAGAAACAGCAGTAAGACAAGTTGTGTGACTGTTTCACACCAGATTTTTTGTTTTTTGTATGTGTTTACTAAGTTACAAAAGATAGAAATCCTGGTAGCCGGCTAGAATGGATGGAAAAATAGTTTTAAATTTAAATAGTTCTTAATAATGCATCTACTGTAACTAATAGTGCATATATCATAAATCTTAAACACTTGTTTAACGTTATTCTTAAATTCTCTCACTATCGTTTTGTGGAAACATTAATCTTAATAAAAAAACAAAACAACTGAATATAAATACAATATTTTCTTGACACACTTAAAAATAATATAATCTTTATTATCGTTGTGTATTTTTAATTAGACGCGAACAAAATTAATGACTTTTTCTTGCACATATATTTTTGACTGTTTTTCCTTACATATGATAACAGTTTGAAGAAATTTATTAGGTGACCTCATTTTCGTATTAAATAAAACAAACACTTTGTTGTTTGCGGTCGTTGTGTTAATATTATATTCAAGGAGTTAGTTTATCAACATAACGTTTGGATAACTTTGATATTCGGTGGTTAAAATGCTCGAGTTAAGCAACCGTCGTTGTTAATCGCGGTCAATAAAGTGTTTTTGTTTTTGTTGTTTTACTTTAATATACTATGGTAAGAGGAAGTAATTGCGATCGTATCAAATTTTGTAAATTGAAACTGGATATACATGTTATGAGGTCCTCTGAGAAAATTGATTTTTTGGGGGCTGAACTGCAACGTTATTTTTGTTTATTCTTCGACTATGGGGAGAAACCAAACCCTACGCTATTCACAGAATCATTGGGCTCATATAGCATATAGAAAATCAACAACAAACCGGGTCAAGAACAAAATCGAGACTCGGCTTCTAACCCATCTAAGATTCACCCAGTCCGAACAAATCGGACCATAACCTTAAAGGGAAATAGCCTAAGCTCTTCCACAGACATCCTGTTCCAACCAAAGGTCCTGAAGCTAATTTCCTCACAGCCCAAGCAATCTATCATAAGATTGATGGTTCTTCCACTATCTCACAAAACTCTACAAAAGGGATCTGGCATGAGCCCCATTACGCAGAGCTGAATCCCTAAAACACAAAGCCCTGGAAGGGATTCAACTAGCTGCCTCAGAGAGGTCCATGAAAGATACAGCAACATCTCACTAATAGCCCTGTCCGTACCCCTAATGAGCATCCTAGACGTCGACAACCCTTTGAGCTTATCCTTAGGGATGAATGCTGTAAAACTATCCATAACTGAAAGCTTGAATGCCTTGTTCCTAAAAACACGCTAACAACAGGCTCGGGACCATTGAATTGGCAAACCTACCCACCTCCTCAATCCTGAAAATTCCTATATAACCTGCTACTCAGATAAGACATCCTTCAAGATAGAAAGCTCTTCCAGGTTTTTAGAAGATTCCAGTACCAACTTGGAAGTGAAGACACATGAACTCAGCGCTTTCAACGCAGGTTGTTTGTCCAAACAGATACAAACACCTTTTAAGTTAGGGTTACATATCCGCTCATCCGAAATACAATAAAGAATAGCATAAACATCAGCCTGGAAAGCAGTGGTCTATTCAGCAAGAGGTATGGTCAAGTGATCTCCTGACTAAAAATAGACTGCAGATCTACCATCCATTCCGGAACCGTTCGTGTAATACCGGAAGTAATTATCAGGTATCATACCAGACGGATCCAATCTTCCCTAGAAGGTAAACTGATACTGTAAGAATGATCGAAAGTTAAAGCCTTCAACTTTGTATCAGAAGCAAACCCTGTAATGGGAAACTCGAATTTTATTTGAAGCATTGTTTTTCGGAAAAGCAATATTCCCGGGCTCAAGGAATTTAAGTTTTTTGGTTTTTGTAAATTTGCACTTTGTATAAAATCTTAAGAAATAAAAAAGTAAAATCTTTATAGTAAAGTGTCACTTGCTTTAGACGGAATTTTGAATACAACCTACGTGTGGAATACGATGGTGCTACTACATACCTAAATAGAATATTAAATTTGAGCTTCCTGTAACTTTGCTCTTTTCTGAGAAATTTTGTCAGTCTCTGGAGCCTCAAAATATATATTCCGAAAAAATTGGATTTCGAAAATTTGTCACAATACTCTCTCTTACAAGAGTTCTTTCTCTTTTGAGGCTTTTGATGGAAAGCTTAAAATTTTTAGTTTAAGCTAAAGATAAGATTAATTGCGTCTACTTGTGGTTTATTATCTTCCAAATAATGATATAAAAAAGGCTGTGAATTTATTATTACTCCAGTAACAAACAATAAGTTGACTTCCAGCAACGCTTATACTTCATGTAAGTAGAGAAAAGGTATTATTTCTATTTATTAGTAATGAAATCTATCACAACCGACAATAAAAGAAAAGTAATCCCATTTGTAGTTTGATATTATTTATGAGGAATTTTTGGATTTTCAGTTTGATCATACGTTGATTTTGTATTTTCCTAATTTTATTCTTAATTTACTCTCTTCCCTTACTATCCCACATAACCCTCCCAGAAGACTGAAACGCCGCTGGCCCCGCGATCACTTAACTTCATGTTAGCATTTTCTGACAGCCAATAAAATGTAATAAATAGGGAGTACCTCCACTGGGAGGCATCTCCCAATAAGTTTTTCACGCCCTTTTTATGTCACTACCATCATACAGACTGTATAGTTGTGAATTTCTTAATCAAATAAAAAATACAAAAACAATAATTTTGAAGAGATTTATTTCTGATTAATTTGAATATTCATATTTATTTATAATTCAAACGTTCAATCTTAATGCCACGGGCATTCTTACTAAGTCTTAAACCAAAGAATAACGAATCTTTAGAATTGGACAATAGTTTATCGATTACTTTCGGTAAATGGGTTTTCTTTTTCGCATTAGCTGACGATAAGAGTCACTCTGAGAAGCCAAACGTGGATAACTCTTTCTCGTTTTGTTGCTTTGAAGTCGGTGAGTTCCATTGCTAGAGTGCTCTGAACGCAAATAATTAGAAAATGGACCTCCTTGGAGCTGACCAAGAAATATCTGCCATGTAGAATTTGTTTTCTTTTTCTCAAAACAATAACCTGCAAGATTTTGTATTACTATTTTCACCTCACATTGTATATCTGATGGCTGTACAATTTTTTTTTGTTCGGAAGATATCTAGAAGTTTTTATCGATAGTAAACAATTAACGTATCTACAATAAATACACGTAAATCCAGTTCTCTAATAACTATTGGGACACAAGATCTTTGGCAAGCGCAGAATACAAATCTGTTAAGAGAACAATTTTCAAATTTATTGGCAAGATTATATTGGAATAATAATATTGTGTAAGTGTAGAAATAGACAAAGCGCTAACCTCCTCATATAAATCATAATTTAAAAATAATGTACCCTCTTTAACTGTAGATAATTCATACTTCACAAAAAAAGTTCATATTAACAAAATCAGACTAATAGCCCAAATTCGTTTGGCCTCGAAAAAATATCCATCTATATACATACAAGGGTGTAAATTTAAATTGTGGGAAATTGTTTGCGTAATTTATGTAATTTAACGGCATTGCATGATCTTTCGCATTCTTTTTTAAGTTGCCTAACGTTCAGCTCTGTCCGGGAAAAATATTTACATCGATATATAACTGGTAGTGCGGAGCATTTTATGTTATTATTAACCGCGGACACCTTAGAAAAAATTAATAATATTTTTTATTTTACTGTAAAACTCTCCAATCTAGGGAAGCTTCCAAAGTTAATCAAGTATCTAATAATTTAGCATTTAATAAGTTGTACTTACTGTTAATCGTTAAGAAGTTGGCCACAATATTTATTTAAATATTATTTCAGTTTTTCCATCTATATTTTCATTACTTTTCTTATGACAAAGTTAATCGATCTAGTTCACCTCAGTACTGTATACAGATGCTTTCTGTTAACATTTAATAGAGAGAGTCTAAGCAAGAAAAAGGCAGATTTCATTATTTGGAATATTCTGTTGTGTTTATTAAAAAGTTATATTTTTATTTTCTATCTTTATAATGTGTATTGAATAATATTTATGTTATTGGGTCAAACTTCAACTGTTGACAAATATATCTGTATTTAAACAGTTTAATAATAAAATTCTAAAAAAAATGCAAGTGAATCAATTTAATAATAACATTGATGATGATCATCATTATTATAATGATGATTATTATTATTGATGTCATTGGTTTCATATCAAGCATTAATGAAATAAAAAACCTAATTTCTTGGAAATATAAAATTAAAATAAAACTGTTTTTGATTGATCGCCAGTAAGAACTTGTTGGTAGTGTTAATCTTGGCAGCATGCTACAGGGCTTTGAACATAGACAGTAAACGCCTTTGATGGCTTGGGGCTCCCTTGGATTATTCAAGCCGCACTATAAAAACACTTGTCAGCTTTTATGATGTACACTTCCTCCGTTTAGATTTTAGTTAGTTTTTTTTATGATTTATTTTTGGGATTTTTTTATAGATCAAACCGTTACGTCTATGTTTACGCCACAATCAATATTGGTTTCATGCAAATTATTTCACTATACATGATTTGGTAAGAAAGGCACATTTTTTCCTTATTACTTATTTTTTTTACACGATCCCGTTGGGTCTTACATCATTTGACACCTCCCTGTTTCATATCCTTAGTAGGAACTGACGAAATTTGAATACGTATTTGCATCCGCGGTGCTAGAAAGCTCCAGAGCGAAGTGAGCGCTGCGTCAACAATTCGCTGCACACATTCATATTATTAAAAAGTTAGTATGAAACACTATTTTCTCCTACTACAATTTACATAGCTTTGATTTAATTATTAATTTATATTGGATTTTCCCAGTTACAAATTTCGTATATAACTGAAGATTTACTTGTATGCTTCAGAAATATAATTAGACCAAAAAAGTCGGACCTGCTCCGGTAAACCGAATTTCTTCATACTCAGAATTTTGGCAATATATTAGATGTATGATAATACTATATAGATGATAGAATAGTGTAATATAATGAAATGGCACTTTAGAGGAAAGATACTTTACAGAAAACATCACACCTTCCCCTCCCATGTACCTCTTCAATGAATATTCCGGGAAAATGTTTCAGATAAAAGTTTGAAAAGTTATGTCTATCATTGGTGCCACCAATAGCAAGTTTGAAGAAAATCGTGCAATCTGTTTACGGGGAAATCGCGAAAAACTGACAAATTTATTCAGCAAAGTGGATACTTTCGGTCGACTGATTTTGACAAAAAACCTTACTGTTGTATGCTCTGGTAGCACTAGAACGAAATATCAATTTTCAGCTTTTGCTTTTGAGATAACCTCGCACACACATGCTCACTTTTTAAAAATCACATTCTAAAAATCACTTTTTCGGACTCTGGGGACTACAAAAGATGTAGGTATTTCCGGTGAAAACTCAATTTCGAAATTTGACCTGAACGCATTTTTTCCCCTTACAGAAATAAGAGAAAACAAAAATATTGTTTAATAACAATTATTGTGCGTGCGTGTGTGTGTGTGTGTGTGTGTGTGTGTGTGGGAGAGAGAGAGAGAGTGTTTCTGTGTCTTTTTTTTTAATTCCTTTATTCCACTTGCTCATATACGAGTACATATTACATGTTTTTGCTTTCAGTAATACTTTACACACAATAACAACAAATTCTAATAATTTTACTTAAATATAAATATAATTATAAATTAATAGTTTCAAAACTTTATTAGAGTGGTAAATTACTATTTATTTGCACATTTTTCATACAATGCACTTAAACACTACACTATATACACAATATTCCCAAAAATGGATTATTTGCCGTTCACTAATCAGTTTGTTTGTAGTATTTACAAAGCGGACAAATTCATCAATGAAAGCTCGAGATATCAACTCTCGTTTCTGGAGTGGCCAATGTTTCCCCATAGATACTGCCTTTCTTATCAACTGGCTTCTTTCTCTGTCATACTGCTTACGAAATATTAAATGGTCCCAAGTTTGGTCAGCTACTTCGCCGCAGGAACAGAGTGCACTGTCCAATGCAATGCGTATAATGTATATACACATGGAAGCAAAATGGAAGGCGGTGTGGGATGTGCATTTGCAGGGTACGATGCAAACGGCACTGTGGCGCATGAAGAAAATTTACGTTAGCCGAAATCATTTTTGCTCCAATAATCAAACTGAACTACTAGCGATCGTAAAAGCGTTGACATAGTTAGGACAGTGTCACGAATATCCTGAGAAACGTTTTTCAATGTTGAAGACGGATAGCCAAGTATCAATACTAAGAATACAAAATTATGAATCATGCAACCCTATTGGAGAAGAGAAACGGCTTTTGTTTAAGCTTGAAGCGGCTGAAAGGACATTGAAACGACTTTGTAGAGAAGTTAAGTTTACCTAAGTCAGCTATTATGACAACGTACACTGATCTGATTAATAATAATAATGTTATCTGAGTGGTAAGTTTACTATTTTCAATTCGGTGATGCGGGCTATAATTTGTTACGCTGCCCAAGTGTGGGGTTTTCTTCGTATCCAGGAAGTTGAAAAATTAAATACCTTTTTCTGAAAAACTATTCAAACTGCCTATGAACACCCCGCATTATGTTTTATATACTGAAACAAACTCAAACCCTCTGTTTCTATTTACGTTTAACTTGCACTACAAATATGTTCAAAAACTATTGTCAATGCCGGAAAGGACGATTGAATTTATGTACCGAAGGCAACGAGCATGCAGATATTCTTGCAAAAGAGGCTGCACTTAGTCCGCTCCCAATCTCTTATGATAAGGCTCCTTTATCGCTGCAGTGCAAGCAAGCTTCATACAACAAAAGGGAAGAACACTGGAGCGAATCCAGAAAAGGAATGTGTGTGTGTGTGTGTTTAAATAAAATATCTCAAAAACGAAAAATCATTGAGCGCTTTAACTTAATATTTCTTTTACGATCAGCACCAGATCTGATAATAAGTTTCTTGGCCAAAATCCATTAACCGGAAGTGCGGCTTGACTGAAGTGCGATTTTTTCGAAATCATTCCGAAGATTTTCTTTAAATTTAATATGCTGTCTACATACATGAATGCCTGTCGCTTTTATTTTAAACATTTTCCTGAGAAAGTTGATTTTTCGGAAGTTTCTGGGTGAGTTGTGACGTCATGCTTTTCTTTAAAATGCCACTTCACAGTACAATGTACACTTCTACCTTCTACGTCTATTATATTAAGGTTTTTGTTTAGATACTGTTTAAATTAAGCTTAGCTTAAATATAGTTCATTAATATTTCCATAATAAAACAAGAATGAGTATGGCTTCTACAAGGTGAAGAAAAAGGGAACGTTTGGCCATCACAGATATAGACGCCTGCTTTTCCCACACGAGTGCACACACATGTTACCTCTCCAAACAAAAAACAATGTATACCTGCATTGGATAGTCGACGACCCTACTTATGCATCCTCACGACATCCTGATGTTGGGTATATGTCGAAAATCGTGGATGGCGAAAATGAATTTTCAAAAATTTGACATGATCGAACGCACTTCCGCTACGTAACAGAAAGAGAAAATAAAAATCTCAACTTTTTAGATAAATATTTCTTTTGCACTTTATCTTTGTTGTTTTAAAAACAAAAGGAAAAATTGGGGCAAAAATTCAAAATACAAATAGGACCAATAGAATTCGTCTTGTACAGTCTGAAACAGCAGTTTCCCTGAGAATAATAAAAATAAGTACTAGGTAGTCAGATAAGAAATGTCTTTTACAACATCTGTTGCCATGGCAATAACATTATATCTTGATGAATGTTTGCAACGTGTCCTTTTGTTGGACTTTCTTTTTTTCTAACTATTTTTCTTTATAAATTGTTGTGGATAGTAACATACTTTACTCTACACTACCATATTAATATATCAAATAAAATTGAAGGACAACACTGGAAATCGAACCACACTCTAGCTTAGCGGTCTGCGCATCTAACCATTCAGCTATCACTTATGTTGAATATATCTGAATATGTTGAAAGTAACAGGAAGCTCCAGCTTGATATTCCGTTTAGGTACAACTCGCATTAGGTGAAAAAAAAAAATCGGAAAAATGCATCATCCGGAAGTGGGATTTACTGATTTTTTTTTTTTCATTTTTTTGCGATTTTCTACGATTTTTTTTTTTTTAAAGAGGGTTCAGGGAAGCTGCAACGTTGAAGTTTCCTCCAAAGTGTCAATTCAGTATAACCTATGGTTCTACCACCTCTACAATATTAAGGTACATTTAAAACATTGTTAACATTCTAAATTTGACGAAAACAAGTAAACTGGAAGTACATCTTTATAGAATTTTTTGAAAATTCTTGGAAACGAAAAAAAATGTTTCTTGGAAAAATGGATTTTAGGAGCGTTGTGGGGGACCTGCTCAGTGCTGGAGAGTCGTGCGAATGTTTCTCACCAAATTTTATTTTTTTTTGAAATTCTAACACATGCTCAGGGTTTCTGAATTTGCAGTAAATGAACTTGCTTGGTAGAATAGTGAAACGATTACGAGCACATATGTATGTGTACGTCTGTGACGCGTCATTCCAGAAATAGTGATAGAAATGAAACAGAGTGTGTACAAGTTGTTTGGAGGAGGTTGTAGTGTAACAGAGCAACGGAGTGATTTGGGAGGCGTGTCTCAGACGCTGTTTGGTTGGCTCAACGTTACCATACAAACTGACATACAAACCATCAAACTAGCCTCCCACACTAACTGGCGCACATACACTGACAACCAATACAAGTATATATACTCTCACATCCACATACACAAATATTTATACATATATACAGATTAGCCCCCTGCAGAATCTCTATCAAATTCTGATTTGCAAAACAGATTTACAAAAAACTAGAAAATCTCATTTAAATAGAATTTCTTTAAAATTAAATAACAACACAAAGAAATAAAAATAAAAAAACATCTCTATCCAATCAACTGTTTACCAGTCTTCACACATTTTTACTAAACCACAGAGCTAAACAACAGCCCAAACTCTTCAGCGCACAGATCACTGCGGTCAGTTTCCACAGCATCAACATGGCTACCAAGGTATGTTCTGATCATCTTACTTTGTTATATAACTTATTTGTGACGAAATACCTGTTGCTGTTTTGTTTCCCGTTTGCTCTATTGATACTTCACTATCGATTTACATAAACAAACAAAACAATTAAAACGAATGATTGAAGCTCATAAAGGTTTTTGTCGATATCCTAAACTTGTTTACTTATTCAGAATTTACAACCTACAATTGGTAACACTGTTGTTCTTCTTCCACCCTTTCCTCAAAATTGACAGAAAATTGAAAGTTTAGTTTAAGTAATTAGCTATTAATACTATTTTGACATTTCCTCATTAGTATAATTACACAGAAATTATCTTTCATTTTGAATTTGATGAGAGAAAAATCAAATTTTCTCACAAATTTTGTGAGAGAAAAATCTTGAAAGATTTCCTTTACTATTTCTCACTGCAGTAAGAGGAAATATTGCTCATCGGAAATACATGTTCTGAGTCCCCTGAGTTTGAAAAATATTTTTAGACAATGCTCTATATGAGTGTGTGTTTGGTATAAGCAAATATCTCGAAAACGAAGAATCGTAGATTTCGTCAAAATCCATCAATTGATATTCCTCTTTCCTGTCTTGTTTTGTTTTTTTAATTCAATTTTTTGGCGGTTTTCTCGATGAAAGAATGTTTCAATGTCTTTCCTAAATCTTGGTACTCATACATGTGACTAGCATTTTTAATTGAAACATTTTTCCGCGGAAATTGATTTTAGGGGGTTTTAGGGGGGGGGGGAGCTGAGACTTAGCTGCCCCATTGCGATGCTAATCAGTTTCAGTATACTGTCACTCCTGATGAGAGTTAAGGGTAACTAAACATGTGAAATTTTTGAGGGCCTCAGAATTCGAGAAAATATTTTTAGGGAATGGTGTTTGTGTATTTTGACAAAATAGCTCAAACACAAAAAATCGCCGGGAGCTCAAACTTGGCATTCTGTTTAGTTACCACCACCGCATCTGAGAGTAAGGTTTTGTTGAAAATCCATCTACCGGAAGTGCGACTTTACTGAATGTTCTCTTTTTCAATTTCTCGCATTTTGTTTTTGAAAGCGGCTCCAACGATTTTCCTCAAACTTTCTATACTAGTACATAAATACGTAGCACTTTCACTGCAAACATTTTCCCAAGATAATTTATCTTTTAGGTTGGTTCTGTAGAAACCGTGGTGTTAAGCTATCCTCTAAAATACCACTTCAATACAGTGTATAATTTTACCACACCTATATAATATTAATGTACATTAGAGGCTTTCGTGGAATTCCAAACGTAAAAAAAGAAAATCGGTTAACCGGAAATGCGACTTTACATAATATGTTATTGAGTAAAAGTTTTTGGAATTTGCTCCAAAACAACTACAGTTATTTCTTTTGAACTTGGAATGTCACCTGTTCAATACTGGCATGCCCTTCCGGACTACAATGTAATCTCTTACAAGGTATTCTAACTCCCTAGGTAGGTTTTATTCCCCCCACCAACTGTATATCTTTGTTAGGACAAATAATTAAACACTGCATGTTTGCAGAAAATTTGTCACGTCGCTCATATTGTATTAAAAAGAGTATGAGAAAGTAGTGTGAGTGTTTCACGCAGATGATACTTTTTCCAATTTTATAATGAAACCACCTTCACAGTTAGAAACTTCCTTCTCTGATTTTATTTCTTTGCTTTTTAGTTTCTCTTTTTGCTAGAATTGAAAGGTTTGTTGATCAGGTCACATTTTTCTAAATTCATTCTTCACTGGAAACTCCAGGTTTTGAATTCGCCTGGAAAAGCGGTCTCTCTCTCTCTCTCTCACGCACAACACACACACACACACACACACACACACACACTCACACATACACTCACTCTTATACACACATCTCTCCTATGTGTCTTAGTGTAGGTTGCGATTACTTCAAAATTAAAATCACTAAACTGCAATTTCCTAAGGACTCCAAGGTCTGGTAGCTCTTTTATTTGCCAAATTTTCAGAATAATTGATTTAAGAGAAGGATTCCGGAGGAACTATAATTGTATGGTTCCTTTATCAAAGAATGAAGTACGATTTCAAAACAATTAAATGTCTTAAATAATTTCAACTTTGTACAAAATTCAAACTGAGTAATGTACTAAGAGAAAATCTTTTGAGTTTTTTTTTTTATCATTTGTGTTGAACTTAACCCCCCCCCCCGGTATGAATGACTTTTATGTACTTCTCTAAATTTTGTTAGCTATCAAGATGGTAATTTCTAACTTCTTTATCCACAGCAGATCTCTACTCTAGTGATGTTTACACTACAGCGTCTATCTTTCTCTCAGGTTTCTTAAGTCCTGATATTTTTCATCCTCACTAATGCTCCCCTTTTTCTTTTTGTCCTTAGATAAATCTGTGTAATAACATTTTTCAGGAATCTTCTTTTCTTATCCTGAATGATCTAATTTTCTTATTTTACTTGAAGTAAATGGTTAAATGTTAATTTTGCTTGCCTATTTTTAGCAATGGATGCAAACACTTTGATAAGAATTTGATGGGCACATTGACTCACATAGACGCGTGTACCTTCTAAGAAATTACTGATCGTCATATTTTTGTTAATGAGTTTTTAGAAAGTACTCATCCCGTCTAACTGTTTGAAACTCCTGTCCGGAGGGAGCGCAGACCACGTTCATTACCTACGACCACACTTAGACAAGCACTGACATGACAATCTCCTTACAAGACTTAAAGGAATCACCCTCTACACTTCTTGAGAGACGCTTTAGACTGAAGATAAGAGACAGCTTTATATATCTCACTGCTCGCTCCAATCTGCACTATTAAGCGTTCCAACCTCAGTAGAATTCAAGTCTTTCAGTCAAAAAGCGTCCTTTTTTTACTTATCCAAGTATTCACACCAACTTGAAGATTTCTCCTTTTGTCAACGACATCACAAAGTCCAGGTTCAACAAATTCCACAGTCGCCCATCCAGTCGCCAAATCTTCTCGTGCAAGACCTCTCTTCAAAATCACTTCCCAAAGTAATCCCCAAAGTCCGACTGAAGCGCCATTGGCCCCGCGATCTCCTGGAGACATCTAATGGCAAGGGAAGGTTTTGTAGGATCTTTGAAGAAGTATAAGGTACTTGATAAACACCATTTTAATGAAGGCCAACTAAACATTTGTAAAACTTCCAAGTTTGAAGAAAACTTTGTTAAATGTAATACATTGTGTATGATGTGTGTGTGTATGTGCGTATTTTCATTATATTTTTTTATTTGTTATTATTATTGGATAGATTGATAGTAAATGTTATCGAGACAAATGTGATAAACAAAAAATTATTTACTAAATTAACTTTTGTATAAAAGTAAAAGATGTTATTTCTGTTAATTAGGTGTCTTGTTAAGAAAGTTAACGAAAATAAACTTAACAGAGATCATTTAAAACAGTTGATTTATGTCATCTTTTTAGTAGTTAGTTAGGTTCAATTTTATTTTTGGAATAATTTCAAGTAAAAGTGAATGGAGAATGGCAAAAACTGGTAATATTTCTTAGTAAATTAGCGGTTAATGAGAATTTGGGAACATTTTTTTAAGGCGTTTGTGTTTTTGGCAGCCATACTTCGCAACTCCATTATACTTTGTCTAGAATTAAACAGTATTCGTTAAGCTGTGCACTGACAGGAAAAAAAAGAAATAAAGAAAAAAAAGAAGATTGTGTAAATAAAGGATAAAAACAGGAAAAAGAGAAGGTAATTGCGTGCGTGTGTGAAACACTATGATGATGTGGGAGGGTTTAGGGTAAACGCCGCAAGCGAGAGCGAATGTGAGAGAGAATGTAATAACAGCTTTTGCTCGCTCTTTCAAAACTCTTTCTGCGAACAGAGAAAGCGATCTCTATTTTGTTTACACTCTTCTACACTCTTTTCTTTTTATTTTAGTTTAGTTCTCTGCGCAAATATCTCCCCCTCAAATGATGGGAATATTGCCAAAGGTCTATTACAACCCTGTGTTGCTCTCTTTCCAGATAGTAACATCCAGGAGTAATATTACCCTCTCTTGTTAATACAGTATCCTCTTGATACTTCTAGAAATACTTAAAGAGTGGGGTTAAACAAAATATGGCATCGAATGAAAAGGTAAGCAACACAGGATAGGCAGTAATACATACTGCCTTTACAACAGAAGAACCCAACCAACAAAATTGAAACGGTGCAATTTCCCCTCTTTCAGAGCATTAAACAAATCTGATGTGAAACACTCACATTACTTTCTCTTACTACTGTATATATAAATATATACAAAATGATATATTCTGTCGGTGATGGTGGGGGTGGGTGAGGGGTAGACAATTAGCAACTTACTAAAAGCAGGTAAGTAGAAGAGCGCGCCAATAATATTGAACCAACCCCATATATATGAAATTTGAAGCCACAAAATCCGCAAAATTATCTAAAATCTTTTTTTTGTTTTTTGATGTTCCAAATAAAACTGTTAGGTTTATATCTGTGAATTTTGCAACCAAAGTTTAAAGGAAATCGTTATAATCATAGTCGAGTTACTTCAAACCTATTCTGTAAAGATGTACTTCCAGTTAGCAGATTTTCTTTTAATTTGGAATTACAAAAATGGTAGAACCATACATTGAATTAAAGTACCCTCAGAAACCCCCAAGAAATCAATTTTCCTGAGAAAATGTTTCATATAAAAACGTGATAGCAATTTATGAGGGTGTATTCAACAATTCAGTAAAGTGACACTTCCGGTTGATGGATTTCGCCTGAAATTTTTGTGTCTGATGCAGTGCATGAATGATGAATGAATGAATGAAATATTGTATTTATGTACATTTACATGATACAGGGGTCTGGCTCATAACACAACTAAAAAATTTACTTATAAAATAAAACTGAAAAGTACATAACTCAAATTCTAAACACCCATAGCACATTCAGTAGATCATTAAATCTTCAGTAAATCATTAAACTAGTGTATTCAGTAAATAATCAAAACGAAAAATTGAAACTTATAGTATTATATAATTTACAATAGTATTATATAATTTATTATAAAAAATATCTTTTAGTAAATTTTATTATTTTTTAATTTATTATTTTACTTTTGTATTTATTATTATTTAGTAAATTTATTTTAATGTAAACACCACACTTTCAACAGTCATACATTTCTAAAATAAAATTTCTCAATTTAATGGAACACTGTAAAAATTTAAACAAATTCATCAACTGATCACCAGCAACTATATTTAGTAAACTCATTAGGGATTCTTCTTCATTAACGTTGGGATTAATATAATGAGAAAGAAACTCATTCCTATACGGCTTAAACACAGGACATCTCAACAAAATATGTGCCAGCCTTGTAGGCTCTTGAGTATTACATAAGTCACAAATTTCATCTGTTCTAATAAGTAACCTTTTACCGTTCAAAAATAGCCTTATCATATTACAGTTTGTCAGTCTCAGCTGGCATACAATTCTTTGCTGTTTAATTGGTAGGGTTTCAGTTATATATAATTCACCTACACCAAAAGTTGTCAAGTGCCTGAAAAACGGATTATATTTGGAATTCAATATACGGGTAACATCTTAACTTTTCTAATGATTGGACCACCTTATAATGATATCAGTTTTGTGTTGTAGCAGTGATTCAGTACTATTGAGGCTAAGTATATTTGGGAAACCTATTGTTACTAATACGCTGTTAAGATGAACAAACCAATTATTCTTGCTACGTGTTGCTAAGTTAATATTTTCAAGATGATTGACCATTACACTAAAACATCTCTTTAAAATATCACTTAAAGGCATACTAAGAACCAGGAGCCATAAGTTCAATGTCCTTTCTAATATATTGACACGTATATCTTTGCACCCGGTTTCCATACGAATGAAGTGGTTTGGGGTATTAAATGGCAGATGGTGTAGTTGCTTGAAAAAGGACATTTGTAGTCTCACCAGTAGATCCAAATGCCCAAGAGCCCAAAGTTCCGACGAATAAAGTGTTGTAGCCGCTACCACAGATTCAAACAATCTTATCTTAACCTCATAGCTATCCGATTTACCACTTACCAGTACATCCCTCACCTTACCCAGCGCTTTCAGTCCTTTCTTATAAAAAGTGTCAGCCGCAGAGCGGAAGACTCCCGTGCAACTAAAAGGCACACCCAGGTAAGTAAATTTATTAACATAATTAATTTCCTTATCCTGGTATTTTAGAGGTATACACTTAGCAGACTTGGGAGACGACCGAAATATCATCACATTAGTCTTTTGGGTGTTCACAGATAGTCCGTTTTTATCGCAATACTCCAATAGTACGTTCAATTTTAGCTGAGCATCCTCATGAGAGTCCGCAAATAGTAGAATGTCATCTGCAAAAAGTAAGCACAACAGATCGTTTTCCTCATCATAAATAGGTCCACGCAGGCCTTTGTTCTTAAAGAAAGATGTAAAATCGGAAACAAACATTGAGAACAGTAGAGGTGACAGTGATTCCCCTTGAAGTACTCCTTTACTGATTTTAATTGAATGAGGAAGACAACTGCCGTTAACTTTCAGATTAAACGTAGCTGCTTCATACAGATTCTTGATAATCCTAATTATTTTGCTACTTACACCCATAGAATGAAGTTTGTCCCACAGAAGTTCGTGAGTGACAGTGTCAAAGGCCTTTTGTAGATCAACCGTTATTACAAAGAGAGGTTTCTTTTTAATTATTTTATATATGTAAATCATACAGGATAAAGCAAACAAATTATACATTGTTGAGCGGCCTTTTCTAAACCCAGATTGTTCATTCGGTAGAATCAAATTCGTCTCACACCATTGATATAATCTTTCTTTAATTATTGTCGTGAAAAGTTTAGTACAGGTATTAAACAGAGCTATACTTCTATAGTTATTCGGGTCTTCCCTATCACCTTTCTTGAATAAAAGAGTAAATACAGTTTGTGACCACTGTGACGGAATTTTTTCAGACACAAATACCTTATTGAAAAGATTCAGAAGGTAATGTACCCAAGCAGGAGTAAGATTTTTCAATACTTCATATGGTACTTCATATGTTGTTTTTGCTCATGGAAATTGCAAGCTGGAGTTCTTCAAGTGTTATTTCCGACTCTAGTAATGGGTCACCCAAACTGAAGTAGTTGATTGTACCAAGGTCAGTAATTGGATAAAGATTATTGAAGTGTAAGATCCAATCTTCCACTTTTATTGGATTATTTATAATTTTAAAAGGCGATAATTGTTTCACCGCAGACCAAAATTGTTTTGAATTCTTGACGTTAGAAAATTCACAGATTATTTGCTCATAGTATATCTTCTTCTTAATTTTTAATAGTTGATGATACTTTTTTTTCTGACACAAATACTCAGTAAACATTAAATCATTATATCTATGTTTCCTTAAATTCTTATACGCCTGCTTAAATTCCCTTCTTAAAGACTTACACTCATAATCAAACCAGGGTTTACTGAAATTAGAATTAATAGGATCTTTTATTTTATAAGCAAAACACATTTCCGACAGTTCAGCCGCCTCCATCATAGCCGCCTTGAAACTCTGATAGAGTTCATCACTGTTAACATTATTATAATATATTCTAGGAGAGTTCTCAAGAAGGCTAGAGAAAATACCTGCTTTATTATGATCCCACTTGACAAGTTGTCTATCTTTATTATCTACAGCAGTACCCTCCATTAATGGAACAACATCATTATTCCAAAAAACAATTTCCAACAACAAGGCTTCGTGAAGTCGCATATATCAGTGACAGTTAGATCCTCAACTATTTCAAGTCCTAAATCATTAACCAACGCCAAATCAATCACACTCTTCCCCACTGAAGACAAGAATGTAAAATTAGCTGGCATATCTGACTTGGTTCTACCATTACAAACAACCAAATTTAGATTTTCCATCATTTCCAAAAGTACTTTCCCTCTTCTGTTGAGGACGCTATCAAAGGATGTCCTTGGATATTCCAGCCTTGAACTTGAAAAGGTTTGCTCTTCCATAGTATCCTAGCCACCAATCCTACAGTTAAAGTCACCCAAAATGACATAAACAGTATCAGCAGGCAATATTTCCTTTATATTGTTAAATTTACCGATGAATAGCTCGGAACAATCATCAATATTAACAGAAGGATTCCAATATACACACCCAATAACAAATAATTTACTATCATAATTAAATTTTACTAGTATCCACCAATCAGATTTATCGATTACTTCTAACTTGTTGTGCAGTTCTCTCTTATAAAGAAATACGATGCCACCACTTGGTCTGCCAAATTTCGATGTTTTTTTTGCATTTACCTGAAAATAGAGGAAGTCACCAAGAAATGAAGGTAAACTTATACTGTCATAGGACCATGTCTCAACTAGACAAAAAAATAAATTGTTTTCCTTAAATTTTTTCATAAAATTCTGATTAAAATTAATATTAAAGAGCTTAGTAATACCTGAAATATTTAGAAAAATAATATTGTTGACTTCTTTTTTCAACATGTTACAGCTACTTTTAGGTGGGCCCTCGGCGTGGTGAGAAACGAAAAGTATCTAATCTGACTTGAATATTTGTTTTTTTCCTTTTACTCGGATTAGCATCATCAAATGAGTGTGCACGGCCCGCTGTTGAATCCTTATTATGGCAAAAATCTTGAGAAAGGGCCTCAGCTTGCTCCAATAATAATTTTTATCATTTAGCTTAATAAAATTCTTGTAAATTATAGCACGTCTATCGAATTCTTTCATCTTCTGTAAACACATATATAATTTTCTTCTGTAATCTCACTCTTCACGTGTACGATCAGATGACAAAACAATTTTGAGTTTATTGAAATTTTCACGTTTACTTAATATTTCCAATTTCTTCCGAAAACTACAGAGGGTCAACAGAATTGGTCCTGGTGCTTTTCCCCTTCCTATACGACGACAATCATTCACATAAGTTTCATTTATATCAACATCGACTTGGGAGAAAACATTTAAAATAGTTTTAAAGGCATCATTTTCTTCACTCTCAAAAGGCTGCGGAACATTATAAAGAATTATATTATTTCTTTTCAATTGCCTTTTCAGAAATAGTATTTCTTCATGCTGACGCGTAACAGTTTTTTCAAGTTCATCGTTCTTGGATTTTAAAAAGCGTAATTCCTCAGAAAAACTCTCTACCGTCGATTGCAACTTCTCAACTTTTGAATGAATAATTTTTGTCTCTTCAGTATTAAGTTTAATTGCAGCCAAAACTTCTTGTAATGACATGATTAAGTTATTCTTTTACTAATTACCTTTATAAGTTTTGTTAACCATTAAATAATTTCTGCAATTTCAGAATTTAGATTAAAGAATATATTGCAATAAATGTCGCGTAAATAAATGTTTGGTTACTTACTTTAGTTTTTATTGAAGGTTCAAATAAACGAACAAAACAAAAATACAGGCCCAGTTGTAACAAACATACGTACATACAGTTGCACTTATCTATAACTGGTATTAACAATTTTCAAATATTAATTTTCTTTTTTCACAAATAAAAAGTGCACCAGTTGTTTTCAAATTTTACAGATTGCTTTGATAGTCCACAAAGAAAGTACTATAAAATTTTCAAAGTTTTTCACGCACTTATCAACGTATAACAGATGATTACACACAGACCCGATATGAACAGTACACCGGCCAGAGCCAGACTTCATATTAAGTATTTTAATTACCCAATTCAATAATAACTCAAGTATTTTGCCACTAGAGTGGTCCAGATGGAACTCTGCCCTGATCAAGCATGAGGGGATGTTTCTATTCAAATTAAACAGTCGCTTATAGAAATGGATGCGTGTTTTTCAATAATGTCTAAATATCGTAGCCCCCACGTTTCTACTCCATAATAGAGTGTACCTACAGAAATGGCATCATTTAATCTCGTCCTACTTTCCATTGATCTTACTTTGGCTCTTTTGCAAGTGTCTAGAACAACGCCTATTGCTGAGGTTGCTTTGGCTTCGGCAAATTTTGAGGCTAAGTAGAAAAGTCCAGAGCTAGAGAACTTTATTCCTAAATATTTATATGATGATACTACTTCTATTTCTTCACCCGAATAATAGAAATTCTTTATGGTTTTTTCGCGACCTCTATGAATATGAAGTACCTGACTTGTATTATATAAAAACAAAATAATAACTATTTAATTGTCCCTAACCTCTAAGTTTGACTATTTATTTATAAGTTCAAAAAAAAAACACAATTTTCTCTTACATAAAACATATTACATCCACTTTTAGGTGGACCCTCGGCGTGGTGAGAAACGAAAAGTATCTAATCTGGCTTGAATATTTGGTTTTTTCCTTTTACTCGGATTAGCATCATCAAGTGAGTGTGCACGACCCGCTGGTGAATCCTTATTATGGCAAAAATCTTGAGTAAGGGCCTCAGCTTCCTCCAATGTATAATTATTATCATTTAGTTTAATAAAATTCTTATAAATTATAGCACTTCTATCGAATTCTTTCAACTTTTGTAAACACATATATAATTTTCTTCTGTAATCTCTCTCTTCACGTGTACGATCAGATGACAAAACAATTTGGAGTTTATTGAAATTTTCACGTTTACTTAATATTTCCAATTTCTTCCGAAAACTACAGAGGGACAACAGAATTGGTCTTACATACTTAAAAAGTATGTAGTAGCGAACCAAAACTTTAAAAATTCAAGAGGAATATCTCCGCACACTAAACTATTCACTTTTACCCGGGAAATTAGGTCTTGATTTAAGGAGCAAAATCAGACTATACTTTCCGTGACAAAAGCGCACAGCTGATATTATTCTCATCTAAACTGAATATTGAATCTCCGATGAACCATCGTCGACTCCCATGGTAACTTCACCTATACTATCTACATCTACAAGATCTATCTACAAGATGAAGATGAAACATATACTTCATTTGTCTCAGTGCTGTCCTTTCAAGTGTGACTCAATATATTTTTTAGCAAGATCACTGATTTTCCAGAGATATATTTTCGCTTCGTTCTCCTTCAGGTATATGACGAATTTCATATACTTTTTCAATTTCATTTTTGTTTCAAACACCTCATCACAATAACGGTTAAGAGTGTCTTCACCTTCAAGTTCTGATGATATTTGTGTCTGTGTTCAAGTTTTTGGTACTGGTTCTTGAAGTGTCAGTTCCTTCTTCATTTCATCAGACTTCTTCTGTACTAGGATTATTTCAATTATCGCCGCGTTCTCTTGTAGTACATTTACAATTGGGCCAAAAGTTTCATTGCAGCATAGCTGATCTAGAGTTAATCTCTCGCTTCCCCCCTTTAAGTCTCAAAAAAGGAAGATCTAATAGGGGGCAGTAGAAGGAAAACAGGGCAAGAAAGAAGGAGGCAGTGGGCTGGGAGGAAATGAGAGAAGTAAGAGTAAAATACAAGGAGAGTGTGGACAAATGAATTGGGAAGAGAGTGGACCTCGGAGTACCCCAGCCTGTGGGGTAGAGCCTCTCTTTAAGGAAGATGTAGACGCTGGGAGAAAAAAGGGCAGAAGATACAAGCAGGGAGATACAAAAGAGTTGGGGGAAGAAGTAGAGATGTACGGTAGTGAGGTATAAAGTATATATACCTGATTAAATCTACTAGTAGAAAATAATCACATCGGCTAAGTGGTTAGAGTCACTGACTTGGATGACCAAGGTTAGAGGTTCAATTTTGTTGACTTGAGGAAAAAATTTTTTTTTTTAATTTAGCTCCACTTCTTCGCCTACAGAACAGAGGACAGGAAACTTCCGAACTGTGGTTAAGAAGTGAGAGGAATTAGTTCTGATCTGAGGTAGAGCTAGAGGTAGAGAGATCTGAGTGTAATTTCCTATTCCAAACCGGCATATTTATACTACTATAAAAGCTGAAAAAGCCAATTTTTAACTTCAAAACAAGTTTTTATTTTCTTCTTCTGAATATACTGTATATTCAATTTAAAGTATATTCCATTTTTGAAATTCTGTTTTCACCGCAATACATGTTTTGTGTCTTTTGAAATGGTAAAATGGGAGAAACTCTTACTTGAACTACTAATTAGCTAACTCTCATCTCTATGGTTTCTTTTGTGCTAAGAATTTTTTAGAATTGAATTTTTTTTAAGAACTGATCGTGTAAGCCAGTGCTCCGCAACCTACGGCACAACAAAGTTCTTCCCCAAATTTCGCGGCACACCAAAAATAAATATGTATATACAAAATACAATACATAAATATTACATAATTACATTGCTACAATTTTAAATATTACATAATTCTTTTTATTTGATACATAACTTAAGAACATAACTTATTAACATAATGTAAAAAAAAAAAAGGGTAATTAATGTGATACCTGAGTTTGTTTCAATGAACACAAATGCTTTATATTGGGCTAGATATTTGAAAGAGCTACCCCAAGTTCTAGATCAAGACCTTTTAAGCAAGACCGCTTATCATTTTTAACATTTTTAATTAACATTTGAACTTTCTGATTAACAGTTGAAAAACTGTTCACATAAATTATCGTTGAAAATGGGAGCAGAATTGAAATAGCGTAGTCAAAAATCCGAGGATATACTTGCCTAGCCGAAATCCGGAAAGCATCCAATGAAGCTTCGGCAAAGCGTCCCGTCGTTACTCAATTCAATAAATTCCTCTCGAATGTGCAGAGAAAGTGCGTCTGCAGAATTTATAGCATTGGCTACAAAAGGATGTCGAATCTAATCGTATTGTTCCGTATTAACTGAATAAAAATAATAGTCAAATTTATTCTCACTTTTGGTATTATTTATTTATTAGACACATGCGGCACGCGATTAGCTACCCCTGCATTGTACTTAGTATTATCTTATGGGCACGGCGGCACAAATAGCATTGGCACAGCACACCAGTGGCTCACCTGTTGCGGAGCACTGGAAGCGATAACAATTTCTCTTTCCCTTCTTTTTCTAAAATACCTACTAAACTTAGAACCTTAGTTACCTAAACAGAAAACCAAGTTTGAGCTTAATGCAATTTTTCATTTTTTTTTCATTCATACTTACATAACAGACCGTTTGTTTCATGCTCAGGGTCCTCCAAACATAGATATTTGGTGGAAACTCAATTTCGAAAATTTGCTACGGTCCCAAACACCTCCTCTTCTGGGAATAAGAGGAAGTAAACATGTTTATAGCGAATGATCTGTATGTGTATTAACAGAATATCTCAAAAACGAAAAGTCGTAGGAACCTCAAGCTTGGTAATATGTTTAGGTACTAAGACCACCACAGATTTCGGCAAAATCCATCAACCGGAAGTGCGACTTGACTGAATTTTTTTTTCAGTTTTCCGTGATTGTCGAAAACGGCTCCAACGATTTTCTTTAAACTTTGCATACAATCTACACACAATAAATACCTATCACATTTGTTTGAGGTTCACTCATATTTAGGCATCAAATAGAATCCAAGGCCAAGACGGTAATCGAATCAAATATCGCAATAAGAGTTGGCAGTTCATCTATTAACCACTCAGCTACCTTGGCGGCTTCCTATTTCATTGTAATGTTAAAACCAACTCAACTTTCAGTAAAAATTCCAGGTTTCCAGGAAATTCAAGTCAATCAGAATTGTAATAACTAAAAATAGGAGAGCAAGTCCTGTGTGTGTGTTTCATTGTTTTTTAGTTAGACAGAAATACCTCCAATAAATCTGATAAAACAGGAGGAACAGGGAGAGTGCAGTCAGACAGATAAACAGGATGGGCCCAATTTTACTAACGCAGATTTTAACAAGCAAATCTACTGATAATGTCAGGGAATCAGAAATCTTCATTTAATTAAAGAATTGAAGAGAAAGTGTGCGGTCAGAGTTATTTCACTAATTATCAGTCAGGTATTACCATTTAGACAAAGTCATACAGCTAGTTATACAATAGATCGACTGTGTCCTGTGCTCTACTAAATTAGATGGATGCAGAGTTGCGTTCAAATCAAACAGTAGAATTCTTCTTTCGATTGAAGTTTCGTTAAATTTTTGGCATCCTCAAGATCTGTACAAAAGAAAAACAACAGAATGATGTGCAGTTGTTAACAAAGCTGCTGAAATACCGATGCTGATCAATTTCACATACTGCCATACTCGCAGTTCAGCTGATCAATTTCCTTACAAGTAAGAATTTTTACCAAATGTTTAATCAATTTGTTGGAATTACATTTGCAATAAAAGGGACAGCTCTATACAGCGAGTGAATAAAATCGTCGGAGTCCTTTTTGAGAAAATCATGAAAACTGAAAAAACTTTTAGCAAAGATCCGATTCCGGCTAACGTAAATGACGGTTACATTAAATTTAAAAAGTAAAAAAAAATATATATATATATCTATTTTATGTTAAATTTATTATTTATAGTACGGCTGTGCTGTATCTAAGGCCAGACTAAAAGAAGTTGATAGTAGGCTCTGTACTTACAAACATTACTATGTATCAACTATGTGCGTGCGTCTGTACGAGTTAGAGAACAGTTAGTTCGTAGCCGCCGCTTGGCTTTCTGTGAGTGTGTTTTGAATTTCTTACGTTCAATACCCACTTGCTCTCCTCAGTACTGCCCGTCTCACGGTTCGTCTGGAAGACGTCCAGGATGCCTCAGAGAAAAAGAAAGTGGATTTGGACACTCAGAGGAAAAATAAAAAACCGACCTGGTCACAGCAAGTACTCCTATAAAATCTGTATTTAATTAGCCATATACGAACAATAGTTGAAATAAGCGGGGCTACCTAAATGTGGAAAGGGGTAGAAGAAAAGGTATTTTCCACAATAAGTACTGTATAGTTTCGTTTTGGTTTTATTAAACAGACTGATTTTCGTTTATTTTATTGATTGTATTTAATTTATTTTTGGTCAACTAATGGCTTGGGTTTACCAACTGGCTCATGGACGTAATTCTTATATACATATTATCACAAAAAATCGATAATCGTGCATTCCAGGATTGGGAAAAATTGTGTTCAAAAAATGAACTAACATCACTGGTCGCCAATCGCCATCTTTCTTAGGTACCATGTGTAAACGATTTGCCCAGGCACTCTTCGAAGGCCGACATATTCCTTGATTGATCAAAGTGATGAAAGTTTTCTTCAGCCAGTTTCAGCTTCTCTGGTGTTGGAGTAGAATGCAAGGGTGGGCCAGTTGTCTCTATGGTATGTGCTATAGTTTCATTAAATTTTTAGAGAAACGAGCAGAGCTGTTACATTTACATTGGTTAGAGGTTGAACGACCAACGAATCAGGGCTTAATGAGTTCTCCCAAGAAAAACATCGGACGATCTTCAAGCTATCATGCAGCTGTCACAAAACAGAATAAGTGCGAGATGTGTCAAAACAAACATAAATTATGCAATTGTACATAGTTTAAGAAACTGAGCGTTAACGAAAGATACAATGTAGCAAAAAGGGCAGAATTGTGCATGAACTGTTTGAAAGACAATCATTCTATAGAATACTGTCAAGCGGGCTCTTGCAAGATATGTACCAGAAAACACAACACTCTACTGCACAAAGAAGCCAAATTGAAAGGACCAGCAGGTACATTTGTGCAACAAGCAAGCAGCCATGCAACCGAAAATACTAACAACTTCATTATCACAAAATACATTATCACAAGGTAAGAACTCAACAGTTCTGTTATCAACCACCATAATAAAGGTCTTAGATTGTAATGGCTATCCTGTGCCATGCAGGGTTCTTTTAGACAGCGGATCGCAATCAAATTTTATAACCAAGAGTCTGGCATCCCAAGAGACAGATTCCTTGGAGCAAACCACGTGCTCTTGTAAGTGGGATCGGAGCAAAGGTTACCAGGAGTTAAAGGGAGTGCATTGCCAAATAAAATCATGTAACAGTGAATACAACTGTGAAGGCGACTTTAATAATACCCAAGATAACATTTCATTTACCCACCATTAATGTTGATATTTCTGATTGGCCCATACCAGGAGCATAGCATTAGCAGATCCCAGATTCCATACGAAGAATAAAATAGATATGCTGATTGGCGCTGAGTAATTTTTTGACATCTTAGGTAATGAACACATTTGCTTAGGCAAGAATTTACCATCACTCTATGCCACCAAGTTTGGCTGGGTAGTAACAGGGAAGGCTGATTCAAAGAGTCAAATTTCACTGGAAACAATAGTTTGTGGATGTAGCGTTTCTCCTGAAGAACAAATTAAGCAATTCTGGAAGGCTGAAGAGAGATTTTGTGACAGAATATTGTCTCCGGAGGAAAGGGATTGTGAGCGTTCGTTTGAAGATACAACAACCAGAGACAGTTCTGGGCGATCGTGGTTAGCCTTCCATTGAACAACAAAATTCACCAACTTGGCGAATCCAGAGAAATCGCATTAAGACGTTTCCTAAGTTTAGAAAAACGATTAAACAAAAATTCAAAACTAAAGGAGACATATGCTTCATTTATGAAGGAATACGAAGTATTGGACCACATGGTCGTGGCCAACGATGAAGAAAGAATTTTGAAACCTCATTATTATCTGCCACATCATTCATTGCGTGACAAATTACTTCAGTTCAACTACAAAACTGAGGGTCGTATTTGACGGATCCTGTAAGACGAGCTCAGAAATCTCATTAAATGATGCATTAAAGGGTGGGCCCACAATACAACAAGACCTCATATCCATAGTCATCAGATTCAGGGAGCATAAATACGTTACGACAGCAGACATATCGAAAATGTATCAGCAGATCAAGCTTAGAGATCGAGATTGCAATTTGCATCGGATTTTTTGGAGAGAAAACAGCAATGAACCTCTACGAACCTAACTTAAAGACGGTGACTTACGGAACTGCATCAGCATCATATTTAGCAAAGCGATGTTTGAGGCAACTTGGAATAGAAAACAAAGACCGGTTTACCGCAGGGTCTGAAATTGTACTACGTGACTTCTATGTTGATGATCTACTGAAAGGCGGCAATACGATAGAAAAAGTGCAATCTCTACAACGGGAAATAATAATGATTCTGGAAACTGGTAAATTTCCCTTACACAAGTGGTGCGCAAATCTTCCCGCCATATTAAGTTCTATACCAATAGAAAGGCAAGAAGCTAAATATGTTTCAAGCAGAGTAGGTGATTTTGCATGTAAGGCACTAGGTTTATGGTGGAATCCAAATTCGGACTTGTTTGGGTTTTGTTAAGCTTTCGGAACCTCCAGGGTCTACGAAGAGAACCATTTTGTCAGAAATTTCAAGCATCTTTGACCCTCTAGGATTAGTAGGGCCCATAATAATAAATTCAAAGATTTTCATTCAGCATTTATGGAAATTAAAGACAGGATGGGACGATGTGCTACCACCGGATAACAAAACAGTTGGTTAGGATTAACCTTTTTGGAAAACATTAAAATACCAAGAAGAGTCATCAGCGATCACTCACTTGAAATTGAACTCTACGGTTTCTGCGACGCGTCAGCGTTGACATATGGTGCAGCGATTTACGTTCGTACAGTCAACGCAAATGGTTTATAGAAGTGCAACTCTTATGCTCAAAATCTCGAGTAGCTCCAATAGAAACCATATCAATCCCAAGATTAGAACTGTGTAGAGCCTTACTGCTGTCGCGTGATGCATAACGTGAAGAGAGCAATGATAAAAGTTAGTCGGCGGGACTTTTTATGGTGTGACTCTACTGTTACACTTCACCATCGAGGGAGTGGAAAATTTGTATCGAACCGAGTTTCAGAGATTCATGATTTAACAGTCAATTGTGAGTGGCGTCATGTGCCAATAGAATATAATCCTGCTGATCTTTTGATAAGAGGAACGAGTGGATCTGGACTGCATGAGAAGATGTGGTGGAATGATCCTGCATGGTTAAGTGAATCAGAAGATTAATGGCCAAAAACGTTAGAACTGGATATTGAATTGCCAGAAGCGAGAAAATGTTTGATCACAACAGATCAATCCGATCATTTAATAGAAATGGAGCGGTTATCATCATTCAAACGAATGATAAGGACAATGGCATTTGTGATAAGGTTCATTCATAATTCTACTGCTAGAAACAGGAATAGACAGAAGCTCATAGGTCCGTTGTCGAGTACGGAGTATCAATCGGCTTTGGAAACCTTAATTAAGCAAGTCCAGCAAGAAGTCTTTCAGCCTGAAACAAAATATTTAAAAAAGAAGAGGGAAGTGGATCGTAAAAGTAAGCTTTTATCGTTATGTCCATTTTTAGAAGGTGGAATACTCAGGGTGGGCGGAAGATTGTCGAAAGCCGAGTTATCTTACAATCAAAAAAATCAAATAGTACTTCCAAATAAACATCGCTTCTAAGCTCGAACTAAGTAACTGTTTGAGGAAGAACACAAAAGGAATCTTCATGCAGGACAACAACTGTTAATTGCCTCGATCCGGCAAAATTATTGGCCATTAGGCGCCCGAAATATCGCACGACAAGTCGTAAGCAATTGTAAAAGATGCTTCAGGGTCAATCCCACATCTATGACTCAAAGGATGGGTGAATTGCCAATAGAACGGCAATAGAGCAACAAGTGGAATAGAAGAATATACGATGTTACCCACCGTTTTCAACATATCAATATTGACCTGATTGGCCCACTTCCAACATCACAGGGACGTTCATACTGCTTATCATGCATCGATAGATTTTCTAATTGGCAGAAACAGTAGCAAGAACATTATATATAGAATGGATTGCGAGATATGGAATTCCGTAAACATAACCACTGACCAAGGAAGACAATGCGAAAGCCAACTCTTTAAAGAATTGAACAGACTCCTCGGTATCAAACACATCCATACGACTGCCTATCATCCACAGGCCAATGGAAAGATTGAAAGATTACACCTTACACTGAAACCTGCTCTATAATGCTACGACAGTGACAAATGGACGGAAAATTTACCAACGATTTTGCTTGGATTAAGATCAGCGATAATTGAAGGCACCACAGCTACTCCGGCAGAATTCATCTTTGGAAAGACGTTAAGATTACCTGGAGACTTCTTCCACAATGAAAAATAGAGTTCAACCCGACAACGTTTGTAGGCAGACTTCGCGAAACTTTGCAACGGTACAAACCAGATCAACTAAAAAAGCAAACGAATAAACATGTATTCGTTCATCCTGAGCTAAAATCATGCCCTTACGCGTTTGTCAGATACGCTACTACTACTGCATTTCACACACTATACGACGGACCTTACCAAATCATTTCTAGAAATAGAAAATACTGTGCACTATTAATTAATGGAAAGCATAACAACATCTCAATAGACCGACTGAAACCTGCCTTTATTTTAAATCAAGAGGACGTTCATACAACTTCCACTCAAAAACATTCTACAAATGACACTACTTCAACCAAAGAAGTCCCACAAATACCTACAGGATCAGAGAATCTCGGAAATAATAAAGCTGGAGTAAACACCAAGAACTATAAGACGAGAAGTGGGAGAGTAGTTCATTTTCGTACATAAATATTAAAAACAAAAAAATCGCCCTTACTGTAGGGACTTAACTATACGATTAATATCAATTTAATTACTTATATAAAATTATCTTGTATTTTACAAAGTAGCCATACACGCATGTTTTATTATTTCTTATTATATTATTATATTTATGTAGCATGTGCTACCATATGAAAAAGTTATTTATATTATTCAGTGAAATATAGAATTTTGTATAAAATAAAAAAAATAATAATAATAATTTTTTTTGACTGAATCAAATTCTGATCTATGTTGTTTTGCTTGACGACTTTGCCTTAAAGTAATTTTCTATATATTCCATTTATTTTCATAATTTATTATTTCTGGATATTTTG
Organism: Triatoma infestans; assembly: GCA_011037195.1. Classification (NCBI taxonomy): domain Eukaryota; kingdom Metazoa; phylum Arthropoda; class Insecta; order Hemiptera; family Reduviidae; genus Triatoma; species Triatoma infestans. The sequence goes on from JAAEAF010000071.1 coordinate 224,524, forward strand.
AATATTTGATTACAATTCAGTTAATTGAATTTAATTCAGACATTATTAAAGATTTTTTTTTAACGCTAGATGTTTTATTTTATAATCATTTTTTTTTTAAATAAAAATAGTAAAATTGAAATAAATAGACAATAGAATTAAATAATGATGTATGTTTTTCGACTTCTACAAGACAAATCTTATGAACTGTTTATTAGCGGCATGCCTGGTGAGGTTCTGTTCCTGAATTGCGGAAAAGATTAAGTAAGGCTTTCAATTCCAAGTCTCTGCCGTGTTATGATATTCATAGCAAATTATCTGCGGAGTCTTAGTCAGGGGAAGTTATTGATTATTAAGAGCAATCTGGAAGTGATCGATGACGTTGATCTGTCTGAATGAACTGAAGAGATTAGGCACTCGTCTTCAACATGTGAAAGACCGATTAGGCCGGATAGCGCCACTGCGGAATTGAAGAAGAAGTAGGACCTTGCCATCAGCGTCAGTCAGCACTGCTGGGAGAACTGGAGAAAGGCTTAGAGAGACCATAGCACACCCAGGAGGAGAAGCCTTCGGCACCCTCTACACAACCAGTTTAAACGGTGGACTTTGAATTGCCAGCAGACTTTCAGACACTCGACCGTGCTTCTGAGGTATCCGAACAAATCTCAATGAGCCGAGATCTTTGCAGGACCTTAGATTATACAAATGGGATTATCTCATTCAGGTGATAACCCTGACCAATCCCTATGTGCTTTCTTGGCGGAAGTTGAGGAATGTAGACTATACTGAGGAATTTCCAAAGAAGAGATGTTTAGATCAGTCAGCGACCTGTTCATAGGAACTGCTTCGGCATAGTACCGCACAAAACGAAATAATATGGCATACTGTGATAATTTAGTCCATCACTTACGCTATGTATTTTCGGATGTTGATTATGAATGTAGGCTAATGGAGAAAATTAGAAAGCAAACCCAAGGACCGGAAGAGACTTCAACGATATGTACTGCAAAAATGGAAGGGTTGTTTTCCCGTCTTGCGAGACCTCCTTCGGAAGAAGAAAAGTTAGCCATTATTCACCGGAACGTAAAGAAGGAATATCAAGCTTTGTTTCCACTTACTTGAGAATGTTTTGAGGAAACTCGAAGTAGGATCCACAATGGCGTCTTGATATGAACAGCCTCCAAGATGGTGAATTATCGAGCTTGACCTTTCATATAGGGGATCAAACTGCCGAGGTCATGAAGAGCTAACACTGTGATGGATGGTTCAGTGCCAAACAAAGTGACAAATCCGAAAATCAATCCAAGGGATAGGGATCCGCGTTGGAGCTGCCAACAGTTTGGCAATGTTTCTAAAGTATGCCCTACCAGACCATGAAGGAAAATTGCGGGAAGTGTAAGAAGCCAATACAAGACTGTATATGCCAATCGTGAAACGAGGAACGCGGTCGAGTATGAGCGGACGGAATTCGATTCCCCAACTACTCCACATCTGATCACAAGTGGAGAGAGTGGCTAGCTGTTGTTGCAAACTTCTTGAGTGGGAAGCAGGTCAGCCGGCCATTACTACATGCAACAAAGCCAAAGGATGATAGGCCACGTGTCCAGGTTTCCATCTTGGGAATATCGTTCCTTGGACTATTAGAGTCCGGGGGCCAGCAAGTCCTTGACAGGTGCTCCAGGATGAGAGAAGCTCAACAGTTTAGGCTTAAAGTTAAGGAAGGGAGATATACCGAAGGTAAGAGTGGCCAACGGGTCTTCTTGTAAAGTTCTAGGCTTGATTGCTGGTTCTAGGCTGGCTTGATGGTAAAGTCAAGTTGATAGACATTCTGGTGGTACCATCCATAGTTAACGACATCATCCTGGGGATAGACTTTTGGTCAGCGATGAGTTTGATCCCGGATATTAAGAATCAGAACTCTTTTCAGTCCAACATTACAGGGTAAAGCTTGATTGAGCACACCATTCTCACCTGTCATTCCGACAGCAATGAATGAAGAACTGGACAGGATGTTGGAAGAAGGAATCGTGGAGCGTTCCCATTGCCCTTGGTCCTCACCGGTGGTCATGGTCAAGAAGACAGATGGGAAGTATCGGGGTATTCTGTGTAGATATCGGATGGTGAACGCGGTCACAGCGTTCACAGCACAGCTGATTAGTAATTATAGACTACTACGGTTCGCTGTTGCCGTAAGTGATTTTCCGATTTCTTTTCTATAACCAGTTTGATTTATACATAATTGGGTTTTCAACAGCGAGGCGCCCAGTTTTCCTTTTCCTTTTATTTATATTAATTTGATTCATTTTCGTGTTATGTATATTTTTTTTTGTCCTATTATTTCTTTTCATTATTTGTTTATTAATTTCTTTGGAAAATCCTCTGAACCCAGCCCGTCTCCACTGCAGTTCATCAGCCAGAGCACTTGAGTATGTATACAGTAAATGAGAAAATTTATTGTAACAGTATTATGACCGAAACTTCATTTCGGATTCCGTAAATAAGGTAAATTGGCACTTATTCGTTTTTGAGATATTCACACCTTTAAAGCACAAACAGTCAGCCAGACAACCAGACACACACATACAGCACATGCACGCTCACCACATCCACACATTCACATACACAGACACTTTATTGTATATATTGTTACGGTTTGAAAGAATAATACTTTTAAGAGAAATAGTTTGGATGTACGAGTGGATGTCCCCACTCCAGTGGACGTCCCCACTCCAGTGGACATGCGCAATAGATGTAATTCTATGCGTGAAAGTAAAGAGAGAGTAGTAGTAGTAGGAACCCCGTATGTGAAAAGAGATCAGATTAACTTTGTCTTATAATAATTTTGTGTATTGTAAAAATTGTTATTTTAAATATTCCTATCACTCACATGTAACTGGGGGGAAATTCTGTTAAAGTGTCTTAATACAAAATAAAGTATGGTATTCCAAATAACGTTATAATAGTTCAGTTTCTATAATTATTTTATTATATCCATTGATCCCATTCTTTGAGAAAAATAGTAACTTTTAAGTGGTTCTATTTGATCATAATTTATATAAATTGGGATGTAATAAAATAAATGGGGGCTCGTCCGGGATATGAATGTGATTTGTTCATGAATATTGTTTCGTGAAACTTAAGTAAATGAGCACGTGATTGATGTGATTTGTTCATGAATATCGTTTCGTGAAACTTAAGTAAATGAGCACGTGGTTTGTGAATTTCCCCAAGTTCCCTCTTAACTGTGTAAAATAGTGGAAACTTGTGTTTGTAATTAATTTTAATGTTTCCTACTTTTAATATATAATAGGAATATTTTATTTTGTAATAGTGTATCTGATCTCTTTTATTTGCTTAAAAGTTATCGTACTTTTAGCACCTTGCTTGTGTGTAATCGGTATTTATGTGTTGGTTCTGCATTTTTTGAAGTCTTTTTAGCAGTTCCTTTTAGTGTTTTCGCCGATTTTAGAGTTTATAATATTGTGCAATAATAAATTACGAGTCTGAGAATAGCGTGGGTTAACGGACATGTTGGTGTAGGATCGGAAGTTGGTTCGTTGGTTGTCGTGCAGTCTCGTCGTTGGTCGTTACTTTGGCCAATTATATGTTGCTGAGTAAATGTTAGAGCGCATACTAGCGAAATCATTTTGTAACCTGTATGTAAACACAGGAATGTTCTAGCCTTGGGATAAATAAGGTAATATCTGTGATTGTAAAAACAATTTCACTTTATGAAAATCCAATTTGATATTTATAAATAATATAAATTTAAGTTATTATTATAGAGAAGTGATACTAATTTATTGTGAGAGATATTAAAGCTACAAAATGTCATTTGACTTAGAAGCATTTGTGATTTCTCCATCTGTAGAAATTCTTGAGTTAGCTACTAAAGCTAATTTGATTGCACTTGCTAAACATTATTCTATTGAAGTAAAATCTAGCTTACAGAAACCTGAGTTAAAGAAAATAATTTTAGAATATTTAACTGATGCGAAACTTATTGACTCTCAAACACTTTCTGATTCTGAACAAGATGGTGAACCAGTGATTTCAGATAATGGTCTCCTGCTGAAAACATTGATGAAAATCTTGCTAATAATGTGCGCATTAGAAAGTTAGAGTTAGAGAGTCAAGAAAGAATCGCAAGAGAAAGTTTGCAGCTTGAAAATAAAAAATTAGAAATAGAACGCGAAATCAAGTTGAAAGAATTACAGTTGGCAGGCGCAACCAGATCTAATGATTGTAATGATAAACAAGAGTTCAATCCCTCACAACAAGTTAAGTTGGTACCTCCATTTAGAGAGGCAGAGGTAGATAAATATTTCCTGCAATTTGAGAGAGTGGCACAAAATTTTAAATGGCCAAAAGATAGTTGGACTGTCCTTTTACAAAGTGTACTTACTGGGAAAGCAGGAGATATTTATGCCCAAGTAACATTTGAACAATCTAAAGATTATGATTATGTTAAAGAATTAATTTTAAAGGCGTATGAATGTATTCCTGAATCATACAGACACAAGTTTAGGAAAAGGAAGAAAAGCAGTGATGAAAGCTACTTGCAATATGCCGCAGCCAAGCGACAATATTTTCACAGTTGGTGTAAGTCTAGCAATGTTAATACATTTGAACAATTAACCGATTTAATATTATTAGAAGATTTCTATGATGAATTGTCGAATGAAATCAGAATGTATTTAGGAAATAGAAGCATAGATAAAATCGAAACCGCTGCTAGGGTAGTTGAAGAGTACCATTTAATGGATACCTCTTCTGGGGATAAATGCACAAAATTTAACCAATCAATTAGCTCTCGAGTCCTTAAAAATAGTTTTAATAAAAGCACCAATAATAATAACCTTAATGATAAAATTGTGACTAAACCAAATAGGGGGAAAGATTCAATGAAATTCATTTCTTGTAACTATTGTAAAAAGCCAGGACACAAAATTATAGACTGTTTTCTTTTGAAAAAGAAAAACAAAAAAGATGGCAAGCTTACGGGAGCTATTTCTCGATTAAATGATAATCTTGACAATAATAATAGTGCAAGGAAAACAGATAATTGTGAATCATCTGATTTGGATAATAACTTTGCGAGTAATTCCGAAAATAAAGGTTCCGTATTAGACATATTTAAACCATTTTTATCGAAAGGTCAAGTTTCTTTTAATGAAAATAAAATATTTACTAGAACGGTTAAAATTCTTCGAGATACAGGAGCTACTCAAAGCCTAATCTTGGAAAATGTATTGCCATTTTCTAATGAAACTTTTACTAACAAATACATGATAATTCAAGGAGTTGGTTCCGGATATGTTTCAGTTCCTATACATAGAATTTATTTAGACTCGGAATGTGTTAAAGGCAGTTTTGAAATTGGTATTATAGGCAGTCTTCCATTTGAAGATGTAAACTTACTTTTAGGAAATGATATCGCTGGAGGAAAAGTTAATACGTACCCTATTTTAACAACTAAACCACAGGTTGAAGAAGTAAATAATAAAGATAATTTAAACCTATATTCTGCATGCGCGATACACGCTCAATGAAAAATAAAGAATCGCCTGTACCTAAAGATACAGATGATGTTAATTTATCTGAAACGTTTGTTGCCGACATTTTTAATAATAAATTTCGTAATTCAGTGAATGATGGTTCGGGTTTTAAAAACTTAAGTGATACTAATAAAATAAATAAGTCTGAGTTTATAAATGAGTTAAAAAAGGATGAAAAGCTTTCAGTTTTGTTAGAACAAGCAGTAACTGAGGATGAGGTTTCTAATTTGCCGAACTGTTATTACGTTAAAGACGGAATATTGATACGTAAATTCCGACCTCCTAAAGTCTCTTCATCTGATGAATGGGAAATAAAACATCAAGTTGTAGTTCCTAAATCACTTCGTTCTCTTATATTAAGTTTAGCTCATGATACGCCAATGGCAGGGCACTTAGGCGTTAATAAAACTTATAAAAAATTAATCAATCATTTTTACTGGCCAAAAATAAAGTCTGATGTGGCCCAATATTGTAAATCGTGCCATATATGTCAAATAATAGGGAAACCTAATTATAAAATTCCAAAAGCTCGGTTACATCCGATTCCTGCTTTTGAAGAACCATTTAAGAAAGTAATTATAGATTGTGTGGGTCCTTTACCTAAAACCAAACGTGGAAATCAGTACTTGCTAACAATAATGTGTGCATCTACACGCTTTCCTGAAGCGATTCCTCTTCGGAATATTAAAGTAAAACCAATCATTTCAGTTTTAAATAAATTTTTCACAACTTTTGGTTTACCACAGATAGTGCAAACGGATCAAGGCTCGAATGTCACTTCTAAGATTTTTAAACAGATAATGACGGAATTAGGCATAAAACATATTCAATCTTCCGCTTATCACCCTCAAACTCAAGGTGCTTTAGAGCGATTTCACCAAACATTAAAAAATATGATTAGAACTTATTGCTTTGAAATAGAGAAAGAATGGGATGAAGGAATACCATTTTTGTTGTTTGCAGTGAGGGAATGCGAACAAGATTCTTTAGGGTTTAGCCCATTTGAATTAATTTTTGGACACTCGGTTCGGGGACCATTGAAAGTTTTAAAAGAAAAAATTTTAGACTCGGATAGGAATATTACTAGCGTATCTCAATACGTTTCTGATTTCAAAGACATGCGAGTTAGCTCGTAATAATTTAACGAATTCTCAATCGAGAATGAAAAGGGTATATGACAAAGATGCTGTGGAGAGAAATTTTAAAGTTGGCTAGAAGGTACTTGTTCTTCTTCCTATTCCTCGAAAACCTTTGAGTGCCAGATATTTTGGTCCTTATACCGTAGTTAAAAACGTAAATGATTTAAACTATGTAATTGACACATCTGATTGGAGAAAGTCTAAACAGCTATGCCATATTAATATGTTAAAACCATACTATGTAAGAGATTGCTTAATAAATGTAGTAAGCTCTGTCTCACACCAAAAGAATAGTGACATAGTGTTTCGGATCGCGAGTGCGATAGTGATTTGTCGACCGATGTTTATGACGCGATTCCATTAAGATTGCATAATTCTAAAATTCTGCAAAGTACTGACGAAAAATTAAGCCATTTGACTCCTAATCAACAGCAAGATGTGAAACTTCTTTTAAATAGCTATCCAACCTTATTTTCGGATGTTCCTGGAAGAACTCACATGATGTACCATGATGTGGAAGTCACTGACTCTACTCCTATGAAACAACATCCATATCGCCTAAATCCTGTTAAACAGAAAATTATGGATGCTGAAGTCGAATATTTGTTAAATAACGATTTGATCGAACCAAGTCGCAGTGAATGGAGTTCTCCTTGTGTGCTAATACCAAAGCCTGATGGTACTTACAGATTCTGTACAGATTACAGGAAAGTCAACAGAGTCACAAAGACTGATTCTTTCCCGATTCCACGTATGGATGACTGTATTGATAAAATTGGACAGGCCAAGTTTGTTACTCATTTTGACTTACTTAAAGGATTTTGGCAAATACCTTTAACGGACGCTGCTAAAGAAATTTCAGCCTTTGCTATCTCAAAGGGTTTTTATCAATATAAAGTAATGCCGTTTGGTATGAAGAACTCTGGAGCTACATTTCAACGAATGATCAATTTACTTATCCAAGGTTTGGATGGATGTGACAGTTATCTTGATGACATAGTTATATTTCACCATGATTGTGGTGGACATATGCAATCTATTCGTGCGCTTTTCGATCGTTTAGCCGAAGCGAATTTAACAATAAATTTAATAAAAAGTGAATTCGCGTGTGCACAAGTGAAATATTTGGGTCATATTGTGGGACAAGGTCGTGTAAAGCCAGTTGATGTAAAAATTAAAGGAATCTTAGAATTTCCTCAACCAGTTAATAATAAAAGGCAGTTAATGCGATTCCTAGGAATGGCAGGTTATTATAGAAAATTTTGTAAAAATTTTTCTACCATTACTGAACCTCTCGCTTCTTTGTTAAAGAAAAATTCAGTTTTTCAATGGTCTGACAATTGTGAAAGATCTTTTAATCAAGTGAAAGTCATGTTAGGTAGCTCACCTATTTTAGCTGCGCCTGTATTTAATAAACAATTTAAATTAGCTGTAGATGCTAGTGACGTAGGTGCAGGAGCTGTCCTAATGCAAGAAGGTATTGATGGTATCGACCATCCTGTTTGTTATTTTTCAAAGAAATTCACTGGAGCTCAAAGAAATTACTCCACTCTTGAAAAAGAATGTTTAGCTCTCATTTTAGCTATTGAGCATTTTGAAATCTATGTCAATTCTTCGGAATTTCCTACAATTGTCTACAGTGACCACAATTCACTTGTATTTATTGACAGAATGAAAGGCAAAAATCAAAGAATATTAAGGTGGAGTCTTTCATTAAATAATTATAATGTTGTAATCAAACATATAAAAGGAAAGGATAATGTTGTCGCGGACGCTTTGTCTCGCATTTGAAGGATTAATCAAGTATTGTAAAACATCCTCTATATTTGAATTTCCTAAAGTTGACAAGAAAAAGAAAGCAAAAGTTTCCTTTTTCTTTCTTTTTCTTTTTCCTTTTGAGGGGAGGGATGTTATGGTTTGAAAGAATAATACTTTTAAGAGAAATAGTTTGGATGTACGAGTAGATGTCCCCACTCCAGTGGACATGCGCAATGATGTAATTCTATGCGTGTAAGTAAAGAGAGAGTAGTAGTAGTAGTAGGAACCCCGTATGTGGAAAGAGATCAGATTAACTTTGTCATATAATAATTTTGTGTAAGACAAAATACTTGTGTAGACAAAATTGTTATTTTAAATATTCCTATCACTCACGTGTATAACTGGGTAAACTTCCTATCAAACACATGTGTCTTAATACAAAATAAAGTATGCTATTCCAAATAACGTTATAATAGTTCAGTTTCTATAATTATTTTATTATATCCATTGATCCCATTCTTTGAGAAAAATAGTAACTTTTAAGTAATAGTTTCACTTAAAGTAAAACTGACAGTCAGCAACAATGGAGTTTTGTTTAATGTTGTTGACGTTTGTTCTTCTGCCGTCGATCGGAATACCCGGCCTCATTTTCCACAGGACTGCAAATTATTCTTCGTAAGTGCCTCTTATATTTGAATACATACATCCTCTCCCAGTAGATCATTTAGAGGCCGAACATGACTGATCGTCCCACCTCGTTCCAAGTTTCAACATTTCCTCACATTATAATTTTCATTTTCCACACTTCCTCTTGCCCATGGTACGAGAACTATTCTGTTTCCTCCATGTCCCATTTGTTGTCTGTGTTTCCTTTGTGACATCAGCCTTGATAAGTGCTGCAGATTACTTGTACGCACTCTAAATTACATGACCTAATTACAGGTGAAGTTGATAAATCTTGAATTACAACAGTTGATGGTGATTAATGTATTGTGCAATATGGAAAGAAATCTTTCCATTCTCATCACTAAATACCATTACAAACTAATCTGGTCAAAAACACAAACACTTGAACACATAACCGCGGAAAAGTATAGAAAGTCACTGTAACACTCATACACGCCAATAATGTCGGAATATGACTGTACTGTAATGTAATGATTTATTTCATAAAATTATATACAGAATTGCATACATTTGTTTTGTATTATTTGTAGAGCCTTTATATTGCTATTGTAAGTGATTCTCCATGATGGGTAAGCGTAAAGTAGCATGGGCCGCAGTAGGTAGGATTGACGGGTTCTAATTCACTTTTCTGCACAATATGGCGCCCGCCACCTCACCCACCCCTCCCTAGTCACTTACCCCTTCACCCACCACTTAACCCCAACCTATTCCCACCCCTTCCCCTACCTTTTTTCCTATAGACAGAGAGATGTTAAAAATTAATTATTTTTTTTTGCAGAGGTCAGCAAAAGCGATGTCGCAACCTTCACCATACAAGTCCATCACTTTCACCACTCAGCCATTGTGGTAACTTGGGAATAGTAGTTTTCTTTAGATCCTAATATCTCACCCACATACTTCTCCCTCATCTCTCTCATACTTCTTTCATATATACATATATATTTATATATTTATATATACACATGGACTTGAAGAGAGGCTCTGCCCCACGTACCCCAGATCAGGGTTCATTAACCTTTGCATTTGTATTTTTCCATTCCTACAAAAGTTTATTAACCTTTATGTGTGCACAATGTTTGCAATATACTTACTGATTATATTTATTTTACCCTAAGTCTTAAAGAGAGAACCCTCCCTCTTTGTTTATGATAAAACTATTTTTATCGATCAAGTATATTACCAACACATATATCCAATCCAATATAGTGATTTCTGAGACAGATACTAATGTAAGTTTTGTTTTTGTAAACAATAAACTAAAACTTAATCTATGCTCCCTTCTTATACACCTTACTTGTTTAAGTTAATTCTATTTTTTTCGATCCAGTATATTTGACATCCAATCCAGTATATTGATTAATCAGTCAGTTATTCCGTAAGTTTTTTTTTTTTTTGGTACAGCTTAAAGTCGTTGGATCTGTTATCTAACGTAATGTACGACGAAGTAGTTATTAATATTGTTTGTCGGACTAATTTTTTATACAATTGAACAAAATAATTAAAGAAAGGAAAAAAGCTAGTGTTTAACCAGAGATTTAGTAACTGTTGTATCTCAATTTACGTACAAAATTCTCCATATTTTTAAACACTTTTCCAAATTCAAAATCTTCTCTTTGGAGCTGTGGACATTTCTTCCAGCACTAACGTCTATCAGTTTAAAAAATCTTTAGAGCTGTTTAAAACAAAGAAAAATAGTGCAAACATACAAATGTCTGGGCCCCAAAGTTGTAATTGGTACCGATTAGAAAGATAAATATATTCTGTAGTCATTTGGAAGAAATTTATCAAAACATTCCCAAAAAAGAAAAACCATTTTTAATTCTGTTCAATGTTTTTATTGGACGGAAATTATTACACAGAAGTATTTTTGCAGCGTCAGATCATTCCTAAATCAGCCTTACGCGCCCCTGCACACACACGCGCTAGCACTACATGCTGTTAAGTGAGTAATTTAAAGAAACAAAAAATAAAAGTTCCTCAATTTTTGCAATACAAAAGAAAAAAAGAGAAAGGAAATAATTACAACAATTAAAAGTAAAAATTGATCACAGTTTTCTCTATCATTTTTTCTCCCACAATACATAGATGTGTACGGTTCTATTATAAATAACACAAACATCATATTTTGTTTAATTACAAAATCCATCCCTCATACTACAATTTTATTTTTATTTTGTTAATAATATATATTATTCACCACACAATACAAATCTTTCTTTTTATGTCTACTGGCAGTACATTTTATCTTATCTAATTTAATTTATTTCATAGTCAAAATCTAAAGCTAAGTCTTGTATTTCTCTTACTAACCAGCAATTAGATATGTACAATGTCTCCATATTTTCGATCTGAAGTATATATCGGAGTTTATTTCTATAAGTAACTAGTTTAAGGCCTACCAGAATTACTAGTTCTCGTAATTCTTCTAGCCGGTTGCATCAGAAACTTTAACACGATCTTTTATTTCTTGCACCGTCCTCTTCTAGTTCTTTTACATATGCTGTTTAGCCATTATGCCTGTTAAACAATGTAAGACAGTAGAAGAAGTTGTTACATGTTTAGTACCTACAATTAGTAGTTCTGTTCCTTCTGATAATTCTTCTAGCCGGTTGCACTCAGTAACTTTAACACGACCTTTCGTTAAACTTCTCCATCTTGTGTAAAAGCGGTATCTTGCATATTTTTCCACATGTCTGTGCAAAATTCCATCTTCTCTATTTTGGCAAACGAGTTTCCTTTGTAAGTTGTTACACCATTCGTAGTAAATGTTAAAAATGGTTCCTCGGTGGGCGAGGAAATTATATAATAGTAATAGGTTTATATTAATAATATAATATGTAATAGGTTTAGGTTTAGACGGGAATATTCCCGCTTACCTATATTCCTCTTTAAGAGTTGTAGTTTTCTGTATAAGTCTATCTTTCTTCTTCTTAAATCCACCTCTTCTAGTTCTAACTGTCGTTTCTTTGCAGATAGTACATACATTAGAGATGGGAGTTCTATTTCTTTTACTGTATATGGCAATAGCGTTGGATATGTTAGCTCTCTTCCGTAAGGCATGGGGAATTACATTATTGGCAGAGACCAATCCTGTCTTTTCGATATCTATACTTCCTGGTATGGTAGAAAACAGTGTTCCAGTTTTTGAGAAATACGTTTCCCCAACCTTAATGTAACATTTTTGCACAATCTGTGCAATATCTTTGTTTACACAATCTTCTACAATCTCAATATAATTAATTGGTAGAGAGTTAAAACTAAATGCCGAAACAACATAATTTATCATTTTTTCTCTGTTCTTGGTATTTTCTGGTAAGCTTAACTGTATACCAGTCAACTTTCTTGTGTTCTTATTCGCCTAATATACATACTGTAACAAATTATTAAATACAAGACAACAACTGTTTTGTAGAGTGTCTGTTAGCCTTGTCCACATCTTTGCAAAAGAAACAGAATACATTGGAGCTTGACGGAAATAACGTTTGCTGCTTTCCAATAGCGATAAACAGTCTTCCAGAGGGGGTTGTACATATCATCGGTTGCTTCGTAATAATTTCCAATACAGTAGTTATAAATTGTAGCTTCTAGTCTTGTAATACCATGTTCTTTGGCAGAAGTAGACGAAAATGTTTCTTTTAATCTCGTATCCGATAATTTATAAAATCTATATTATGGTTACCGCCCAGACTTGTTATTTGACAAATAAACTTATTGTATATTTTAACTCTTGCTTTAGAAGAGAATGAACCAAGTTAAACAATCCTTACCAACTGTTTTATCGTTATCCACAATTACATTATAATCGTTCTTATACTCTCCTTGGTAGCAAAAGTTAAAGTTATTGGTTAAATAACTACCCATTTCTGTTTTATTAAATATTCCAGCAAAGTCCTGTGTTATATCCAAATTTATTAGGTAGTAATCTTTTTTTTTTAGTTGGTTCAATAATTCTTGCAATTCTTCCAGTAAATTCTCCAATTTAACATCTGACAGCTCGACTTTGTATGGTATACATAATGGGTTGTTATATTTTTTGTAAATATCTCCTAAATGTTCTTCTCCAATTACTGTTTCGGCACCTTTAGCCATCTGGTTCTTGCTTTCTAGTAAAAAAGGTAGCTTGGCTTTAACATCATGTATCGCACAAACAAATTTACCGAATTTCCTTCGGAGATAACTGTTAAAAGAGCCACAAATTTTTTCTTAACAATTAGGTTTTTTCCATCCCCATCGCAGTCTTCCAAAGCACATATTTTAACAAGCATTACATTGTCGCTAAATGGGTCTGTATTTGGGACTAGTAAATTAGAATTACCACCTTCTAGTAACTGCTCGCCCTCAGTATAATTAATGTCCCCAATATTTGTAATTATGTTATCCAAGTTTTCTAATAATAAGCGGAGTCCAAATTGTTTGTTAGAGGTTTTACTTTTCTTCCATAGAGCTGAGAAACACTAAATACATTGTGAGAGCCCATGTTGTCTCTTCCGACGACCGATTAACACTTAATTACAAATGATGGTGTAATGTGTATTTTTTTTTTAAATAAGGACTGTTCGGCCATTTTCGGCACTGTAGTCCGGCTATCCTCGGTGTGTTTTGCGTAACAGGTTTAGGTTTAGACGTAGACGAACTTGGGCCTAGATTTGGTTTTGGTAAGGTACGCAAAATAAAGATTTAGCCGCAACCGAAAATGTACAATCCCTGTTTTTACAACACAAACCCTATGTAACCGCTGAAAGTTTGTTTATCTCTATTGGAAAGTAGCAAATGTTATTAGGTAAACGGGAATATAGGTAAGCAAGAATATTCCTGTCTAAACCTAAACCTATTACTATTATATAATTTCCTCGCCCACCGAGGAACCATTTTTAACATTTACTACGAATGGTGTAACAACTTACAAAGGAAACTCGTTTGCCAAAATAGAGAAGATGGAATTTTGCACAGACATGTGGAAAAATATGCAAGATACCGCTTTTACACAAGATGGAGAAGTTTAACGAAAGGTCGTGTTAAAGTTACTGAGTGCAACCGGCTAGAAGAATTATCAGAAGGAACAGAACTACTAATTGTAGGTACTAAACATGTAACAACTTCTTCTACTGTCTTACATTGTTTAACAGGCATAATGGCTAAACAGCATATGTAAAAGAACTAGAAGAGGACGGTGCAAGAAATAAAAGATCGTGTTAAAGTTTCTGATGCAACCGGCTAGAAGAATTACGAGAACTAGTAATTCTGGTAGGCCTTAAACTAGTTACTTATAGAAATAAACTCCGATATATACTTCAGATCGAAAATATGGAGACATTGTACATATCTAATTGCTGGTTAGTAAGAGAAATACAAGACTTAGCTTTAGATTTTGACTATGAAATAAATTAAATTAGATAAGATAAAATGTACTGCCAGTAGACATAAAAAGAAAGATTTGTATTGTGTGGTGAATAATATATATTATTAACAAAATAAAAATAAAATTGTAGTATGAGGGATGGATTTTGTAATTAAACAAAATATGATGTTTGTGTTATTTATAATAGAACCGTACACATCTATGTATTGTGGGAGAAAAAATGATAGAGAAAACTGTGATCAATTTTTACTTTTAATTGTTGTAATTATTTCCTTTCTCTTTTTTTCTTTTGTATTGCAAAAATTGAGGAACTTTTATTTTTTGTTTCTTTAAATTACTCACTTAACAGCATGTAGTGCTAGCGCGTGTGTGTGCAGGGGCGCGTAAGGCTGATTTAGGAATGATCTGACGCTGCAAAAATACTTCTGTGTAATAATTTCCGTCCAATAAAAACATTGAACAGAATTAAAAATGGTTTTTCTTTTTTGGGAATGTTTTGATAAATTTCTTCCAAATGACTACAGAATATATTTATCTTTCTAATCGGTACCAATTACAACTTTGGGGGCCAGACATTTGTATGTTTGCACTATTTTTCTTTGTTTTAAATAGCTCTAAAGATTTTTTAAACTGATAGACGTTAGTGCTGGAAGAAATGTCCACAGCTCCAAAGAGAAGATTTTGAATTTGGATATAACGCAATCATTTCTTCCCTAGATTAGAAACTAATTTTCCTATACTTTGCAACGTTGGTTTAACTTGTTCCAATATTCTTCGATTAAAAAGTAACATATTGTTAGTGCACAATATTTTATGCCTGTTTAACAATGTAAGACAGTAGAACAAGTTGTTACATGTTTAGAAAGGTTGAGGAAAGCTGATTCAACTTGGAAATTACTAGGAAAACTGTTATCTTAAAACTGTTAACTGCAATCCACAATAATTGCCATACGATAACTTAATTTTAAACAACTCTAACGATTTTTTTTTTTTTAAACTCATAGAGTTAGTGCTGCTAGAATTGTCTACAGTTCCAAATAGATGGTTTCGAATTTGGATATAAAGCAATCATTTCCCCAGATTAGAAACTCAATTCCTTATACTTTGCAAACTTGTTCCAACATTCTTCGATAGAAAAATAATATGTTTTTGTGCATAATATCATATGCTGATTAGCCATTATGCCTGTTTAACAATGTAAGACAGAAGAACAAGTTGTTACATGTTTAGAAAGGTTGAGGAAAGCAGATACAACTTGGAATTGCTAGAACTGTCTGCAGTTCCAAACACAAGATTTCGAATTTGGATATAATGCAATCATTTCCCCAGATTAGAAACTTATTTCCCTATATTAGGAATTATGTTTGTAAATTGAGTACGTTTTAGATTAGAAAAGTGTTTAAAAATATGGAGAATTTTGTACGTAAATTGAGATACAACAGTTACTAAATCTCTGGTTAAACACTAGCTTTTTTCCTTTCTTTAATTATTTTGTTCAATTGTATAAAAAATTAGTCCGACAAACAATATTAATAACTACTTCGTCGTACATTACGTTAGATAACAGATCCAACGACTTTAAGCTGTACCAAAAAAAAAAAAAACTTACGGAATAACTGACTGATTAATCAATATACTGGATTGGATGTCAAATATACTGGATCGAAAAAAATAGAATTAACTTAAACAAGTAAGGTGTATAAGAAGGGAGCATAGATTAAGTTTTAGTTTATTGTTTACAAAAACAAAACTTACATTAGTATCTGTCTCAGAAATCACTATATTGGATTGGATATATGTGTTGGTAATATACTTGATCGATAAAAATAGTTTTATCATAAACAAAGAGGGAGGGTTCTCTCTTTAAGACTTAGGGTAAAATAAATATAATCAGTAAGTATATTGCAAACATTGTGCACACATAAAGGTTAATAAACTTTTGTAGGAATGGAAAAATACAAATGCAAAGGTTAATGAACCCTGATCTGGGGTACGTGGGGCAGAGCCTCTCTTCAAGTCCATGTGTATATATAAATATATAAATATATATGTATATATGAAAGAAGTATGAGAGAGATGAGGGAGAAGTATGTGGGTGAGATATTAGGATCTAAAGAAAACTACTATTCCCAAGTTACCACAATGGCTGAGTGGTGAAAGTGATGGACTTGTATGGTGAAGGTTGCGACATCGCTTTTGCTGACCTCTGCAAAAAAAAAATAATTAATTTTTAACATCTCTCTTTCTATAGGAAAAAAGGTAGGGGAAGGGGTGGGAACAGCTTGGGGTTAAGTGGTGGGTGAAGGGGTAAGTGTCTAGGGAGGGGTGGGTGAGGTGGCGGGCGCCATATTGTGCAGAAAAGTGAATTAGAACCCGTCAATCCTATCTACTGAGGCCCATGCTACTTTACGCTTACCCATCATGGAGAATCACTTACAATAGCAATATAAAGGCTCTACAAATAATACAAAATAAATTCCTAAGACTCGCCACAAACTCACCACAAAGTTTTTTTTTTAAATAAAATTAAAAATATTAAAGGAAAGTGTAATTAATTAGCTGTTTGCAGTATGGACGAAACAAAATTAACTGAATTATTAATTAAATTTAAAAATGAAATAAAAGAAGATTTCGAAGTGGAAATCAATCAAAGTAAAGACAAATTGGAAGAACATTGGGCTGACATAAAACAAAGAATTGTAATTTGTGAAAGGAAAAATGCTAATATTGAGAAGGAGTTAAGAAGAAAGAACTTAGTAGTTCACGGTATTGAAGAATCTAAAAACTACACCTATTTTGAATTGGAAAAACAGGTTTTAAATTTATTAAGAGAAGGTGATAAAGTAGAAATAAAAGAAGAGGAAATAGATTTTGTTAGAAGGATTAGAATGCAGAAAGAGGGTAAAATCAGACCGATCTTATTCGGACTACGTTCAGAAAAAAAGTAATGATCTTGAAAATAAAAGGAACTTGGAAGATAAGGAAATTTATATAACAGAGGACTTTCCCAAAGAAGTTAAAGATAAAAGGAAGGAATTAAAGGAACAGATGATGGAAGAGAGAAGGGAAAATACGCTGTCATAGTATACGATAAATTAATCGTAAGAGAAAACAAAGAAAATGGAAGGAAAAAGAGGCGAGCTTCAGACCATACACCTAAAAAGGATAAAGAAGAGAAGCAAAGGAGCGAACCTAACAGGGTTAAGAGAATAATAGATAAAGAAACCGTAACTACTAAAGAATAGGTTCATTTTTCAGAGATCGTACGACTTCGGAAAGCAGTACAAGCTCTGTTCACTCCGCAAGAAATTTAATAAAAGAAAAATAGGAATTAGGCTCTCACGGCAACCCGACATCGGCAGAATTGGATTTGATTCGATTGGAAATTTAATAGCATCAAGCTGCCAGAAAGGCTGGTCACCGAGGCAGTATCAGACCATTTCCTCCAAAAATATTAAAATAAAAATTTATATATTAACTTGGGGTCACTTAATGTCAGAACTCTATCCACAGAGGATCGTCTTATAGAACTAGAACAGGCTCTACAAGCAAAACACTTAGATATACTTGGATCATCAGAAATTAGAAGATGTAATGAAAATATAATTGAAAGACAGAGCGGATATATTTTTTATTACAAAGGTGTTACTAGAGGTATAAATGGAGTAGGTTTCATGGTTAAAAAACATCTTAAGAAGAATATTAACTATTTTGATTCTATAATGGATAGAATAGCTATTTTAAGTATGAACTTCGGTAGTCGTAGAACACTTTGCATATTACAAATATATGCCCCTACATCTCAGTCATCTGAAGAAGATATTGACGGATTTTATGCGAAACTGGAGGATGCAATGAAGAAACTTCGGGGAACGTCGAGATGTAAATTGATTATTTTAGGAGATTTGAATTGTCAAGTGGGATTGAGAAGGGAAGAAGAACAGGGAACGATGGGACCTTATGGTATTGGACGGCGTAACAAGAGAGGATGGAAATTAATACGTTTCTGCCAACAGCACCAACTCAGAATAGTCGATTCATTTTATAAAAAAAGGAAAGGAAGGAAATGGACATGGCAATCACCAGATGGAAGTTATAAAAATGAAATAGATTTTATCCTCGTGCAAGATCTAGGTATAATTCAGGAATTTGAAGTTTTAAATAAATCAGGCTTCGAATCTGACCACCGAGCAGTGACCTGTTCTCTTAAGCTGACTAGAGATAACCCTCATCCAAATAGGAACGATCTGGAATACAAAGAAATTTAACAGAAGAAAATATTAAAATAGAAATGCATAATTTCCCAAACATTTTAAATTTAACAAACGAAATGGATGTGCAAACAATATATAATAGTATAATAAGCGATATTAAGGCATTTATAAATAATCAATCGGATACACGTAGTAAAGGGAAAATGAAGCTAACCAAAGAAACATTAGAAATGATACAAAGAAGAGATAAGATGAGAAGGAAGAAGGAAAAACGGCTGAAGAAAGAATCGAAACTAATTTAATCTATAAATTAACAAGGTATAATATTAGGCGAGATATAGAGAAATATAACGAAGGGATAGTTCGAGAAATTTTAGAAGAAGCAAATTCAACGAAGAAAGTTAAGAAGGCTCTATTTCCGGATAAATGGATAACAGGGGTTCAGAATGATAAGAGAAGGGTAATTCTGGATCGCAACCAGATTATAGAAAATGCAACATCCTTTTACAAAAAGTTATATTCCAGTTGCGAGAATCAAGTTTGTGATTGGTTAAGTGAGACAGTGGACAATGAAGAGAGAATAGATGACTTCTTAGAAGAGGAGATTGCACCTAATATTAAGAGGTTGAAAAAAGAAAAAACCCCAGGCAGTGATGGTATAGCGAATGAAATCATAAAGTTAACTGCACCATATATTCTCAAATCGCTAACTTTATTGTTTAATAAAATTCTGTCTACCGAAAAAACGCCGGAGCAGTGGAATAAAATTAATATTATACTCATTCATAAGAAAGGAAGTACCCAAGATTTAAACAACTTTCGACCAATTAGTTTAATTTCGAATTTTTGCAAACTTTTTATGATGATTTTAAAGAATAGAATAATAACAGTAATAAATGATAACCAACCAATAGAACAAGTGGGGTCCCGTACTGGCTATTCGACTATAGACCATCTACAAGTAATAAATCAGGTACTGGAAAAGGCCAAGGAATATAATATCACTACCTATATCGCTTTAATCGACTTTGAAAAAGCTTTTGATAGGTTAGCCATGATTTTCTTTATCGAACCTAAATCAAGGGGTGCATCGAAAATGGGTCAGAATTATCTACAATATATACAAAGATTTAGAGGCACGAGTAGTGATGGATAGATCTGGTCCTACTTTTAGATTAGCTAGAGATGTTAGACAAGGAGACCCAGTATCCCCCAACATATTCAATGCTGTACTAGAGCAAGTTTTTAGAGGATTAAATTGGGAAAAGGTGGGCATAAATATCAGTGGAAGCAAGTTGAACCATTTGAGGTTCGCAGATGACATTTGCCTTTTCGCTTCTTCAGTTGACGAACTCTTCTGTATGATAAAGAAACTTGCAGATCAAGCAGGGAAAGCGGGGTTGAAGATAAATGCCGAAAAACCAAAACTAATGTCAAATGGGCCAGGAAAATGTTTTGTTATAAATGGAGAGAAAATGGACTGGGTAGAAAGTGCAGTGTATCTAGGACAACTGATCTCCTTTAGAAATAAAACTACAGAGGAAATTAATCGGAGGATTTCTATTAGTTGGAAAAAGTATTGGTCCCTGAAGCACATTTTTAAATCTTACCTGAACATGACTATCAAGAGGAATGTTTTTAATGCCTGTATCATTCCCTGCCTCCTTTACGGGGCGCAGACTTGGTCCATGACTAGAAGAAATGAGCAGCAGCTAAGAACCACGCAGAGAGCCATAGAAAGAAGTATTCTGAATATTAAAAGAAAAGATAAAATTAGAAATACTGAGATTCAGAAAAAGGCTAACTTCTTGCAAGTGGTGGAAATCACAAAAAAAAATCAAGGGGAATTGGGCGGGACACGTGGCTCGAGCTAGAAACTCATGGACAAACAACGCTTCTGAATGGTGGCCATTGGATAAGAAAAGGAATAGAGGCCGGCGGTATATAAGATGGAGAGACGAAATTCAAAAATTCGTTGGAACTAACTGGACAAAACGAGACAAAACGAAGTGGAGAGAGTTGGGAGAGGCCTTTGCCCAGATGTGGGCCCAATTCCGAAAAATAATTAATTTAATTAGTTATTATTAAAGAATATTTGATTATTTAATTTATTTAGTTTATTTCATCTACTATCTAATAATAAAAAAAAGAGGAGAAAATATTTTAATGTTTTGTATGCTATTTTTTTTTGGAATAAAGGCTTTATTTATTTATTTATTTATTTACGAATGGAAAAATACAGATGCAAAGGTTAATGAACCCTGACCTGGGGTTCGTGGGGCAGAGCCTCTCTTTAAGTCCATGTGTATATATATATATATATATATATGTATATATGAAAGAAGTAAGAGAGAGATGAGGGAGAAGTATGTGGGTGAGATATTAGGATCTAAAGAAAACTACTATTCCCAAGTTACCACAATGGCTGAGTGGTGAAAGTGATGGACTTGTATGGTGAAGGTTGCGACATCGCTTTTGCTGACCTCTGCAAAAAAAAAATAATTAATTTTTAACATCTCTCTGTCTATAGGAAAAAAGGTAGGGGAAGGGGGTGGGAATAGGTTAGGGTTAAGTGGTGGGTGAAGGGGTAAGTGACTATGGAGGGGTGGGTGAGGTGGCGGGCGCCATATTGTGCAGAAAAGTGAATTAGAACCCGTCAATCCTATCTACTGAGGCCCATGCTACTTTACGCTTTCCCATCATGGAGAATCACTTACAATAGCAATATAAACTACAATAGAAACCATAGAAAAATACACCAGAAAAATCTGTAAAATGTTCTTTGAAACCACAACTAACTCTGAGAATCACCTTTGTATAAATATAAGAAACTATGATAATAGACAATATAAGCATAAAAGATTAGTAGATACACTATTTTTGTAATTTAAGTAGTATATATATATTACTACTCCACTGAACTGCAGTGGAGACGGGCTGGGTTCAGAGGATTTTCCAAAGAAATCAATAAATAAATAATGAAATAATAGGACAAAAAAAATATATATATAACACGAAAATGAATCAAATTAATATAAATAAAAGGAAAAGGAAAACTGGGCGCCACGCTGTTGAAAATCCAATTATGTATAAATCAAACTGGTTATAGAAAAGAAATCGGAAAATCACTTACGGCAACAGCGAACCGTAGTAGTCTATAAATAATTAGTAATCAGCTGTGCTGTGAACGCTGTGACCGCGTTCACCTTCCGATATGTACCCAGAAGCGATACTTCCCATCTGTCTTCTTGACCATGACCACCGGTGAGGTCCAAGGGCAATGGGAACGCTCCACGATTCCTTCTTCCAACGTCCTGTCCAGTTCTTCATTCATTGCTGTCGGAATGACAGGTGAGACTGGGTAGTATTATAGTTGTTCCCCGTAAAAAATGGTGTGCTCAATCAAGCTTTACCCTGTTATGTTGGACTGAAAAGACCAGGTCTGATTCTTAATATCCGGGATCAAACTCATCGCTGACCAAAAGTCTATCCCCAGGATGATGTCGTTAACTATAGATGGTACCACCAAAAAGTCTATCAACTTGACTTTACCAAAAGCCTAAACTGTTGAGCTTCGCTCATCCTGGAGCACCTGTTAAGGACTTGCTGGCCCCCGGACTCTAATAGTCCAAGGATCGATATTCCCAAGATGGAAACCCGGACATGTGGCCTATCATCCTTTGGTTTTGATTGAAGATGTAAGATATTAGTGAGAAACTCCACAAACTAACTCTAAAGAAATTACTTTTACTCTAATAAGAAGTGTTTAAAAATATATAACAAAATTCATATAAGTTCCAGTTAAATTACTAATTTTAATATGTACGCATAGACCGCTATTCTTAATTTTATTTCTTACATGTCAATCTGTAAGATAGGCACGTTCGACTTTTACATTTTTAACCGAAAACATACATCTCTAATTTGTAAGCATTGACGGAATTATGTGTGTAAATTGAGTACGTTTTAGATTAGAAAAGTGTTTAAAAATATGGGGAATTTTGTACGTAAATTGAGATACAACAGTTAGTAAAATTCTGGTTAAACACTAGCTTTTTTCCTTTCTTTAATTATTTTGTTGAATTGTATAAAAAATTAGTTCGACAAAAGATATTAATTACTACTTCGTCGTACATTACGTTAGATAACAGATCCAACGACTTTAGGCTGTACCAAAAGAAAAAAAACTTACAGAAGTAACTCACTGATAAATCAATATACTGGATTCTATAAATATACTTGATCGTAAAAAATAGAATTATGTTAAACAAGGAAGGTGAAGATTCAAGTTTTAATTGTTTACCAAAACCTTACACAGGTAATTGACTCATTAATCAATATACTGGATTGGATGTCAAATACACTTGATCGAAAATAATAGAATTATCTTAAAAAAGTAAGGTGTATAAGAAGGAAGCATAGATTAAGTTTTAGTTTATTGTTTACAAAAAAAAACTTACATAAGTATCTGTCTCAGAAATCACTATATTGGATTGGATATGTGTTGTATATAAAAGTGATAACGAGGGATTGATTAACTGATGCACAGACATGCTTCCACAGAAATGTTTAATTTTACATTAGCTTGAGTTTATGTTTAACGTTTAATTTTACTCATCACCAACTATACTCTACTATATACTATACTATACTAAATTAAATTATGAAAGGTCTAAATAGTTTAGGAGGGGTGAATAGAATAACAGGGCAATCTATCGGCCAAAACAGTAAACAGTTTACATCTGCCATCTCCTGGCTAAAACACCAAACATGCCGCCCCCGTTGAAGGCACAGGCTTCAAGCATCTGGAAGCGGACACAGCTTGACTATGGCCCTCTTGAAGAGCCCTTTGGAAGTGCGGACGGTGGCGACTCGAGCCTTTCCATCGGCACCATTATGAAGTGCAACGATTCGACCTAATGTCCTACTATGGAGGTGCTTGATAGATTCTTTTCCATTTATTGCGCGATTGCATAGTTGATAGGTACTCAAGCGACCATCTTCGCCAAAATGTTTGATATAACTGCTGGATCCTTTGCCAATAACTTAATCTATTTACATTGAGTTCACTGAAGTTAGGAGTAGCGAAAGAAGAGGCAGGTTGTCCAATTAGGAAATGAGCTGGAGTTAAGGGATTTAAGTCATTTGGGTCATTGGAAAGGGCAGTTAGAGGTCGAGAATTTACACAGGCTTCGATCTTAATTATTAGTGTTTCAAATTCGTCATACAACAGTATATTGTTACCCATTACATGTTTGCCATCATCCCACGTCTTGCTATCATTCTTTCGAGAGCTTCGATAAATTTTCTTGTTGTCAAATCTGGGACCAATTCGAGATGTATAGCCTTTGTTACCATACAGATGAAGAGGGCAATGTAAGCCTTTATGGGCTGAGCCTTTCGTTGTGAAAGTCGGCGATAAAAGAAGGGTCCGCAGAAATCAATACCACAATTCTCAAATGGACGGGATGGCTGGACTCTGTAAGGAGGTAATTCTCCTATTAACTGTTTAGCGGTCTTCGAAGTAACTCGGCTACACTTGAAACAATGTCTGACTATAGAGCGAGCCAGAATCTTTCCTTTGAGTGGCCAATATTTTGTTCTTATTGCGGCAAGAAGTGCTTGAGGACCTGTATGCAAAGTGGTAATGTGAGTCTCAACTGAGATTATTCGTGTAATGTGATGGTCAGGTGGGAGAAGAATTGGGTTTTTATGCTCAAAGTTGACTAAAGCGTTTTTTAGTCTTCCTCCTACATGAAGAATGCCATTTTGGTCTACAAAGGGAGCTAATACTTTGATTCTAGTGCTTGCTTCTTTGTTTTTCTGTAGGTTGTCGATGTACTTGCGAATACTTGTTGAGCTTGCTTAATCCAGGTGATTTCTGCCCTTTGTAAATCACTAGGACTCAAATGTCCAGTTGATCTTTGTTCGGGATCTCTACAATTTTTAATGAAGCGCTGGCAAAGGGCAGTAATTCGAAGAAGTTTAGTCCAACTAGAGAATTTATTAACTAAATCGCATGATGTTAATGTCGATAAATGAGTAATTGTTTTCCTTCGTCGCTCTTCAAGTTCGGGATCAAAGGAGATAGTTTGAACTGTCTCAGGCCAATTATCTAGAACGTCTGATAACCACTGAGGTCCGTACCACCATAATTGGCAAGTTTTCAGAGTCTCAGGTGAACTAGATCTAGTGATCAAATCTGCATGATTATCATGTGATCGTACATGTTTCCACAAACACTTTTGAGTCACATCTTGAATTTGTGATACACGCTTTGCAACGAAAGTTTGCCAAGTTTTAGGAGGAGAATTTAGCCAATGCAAAACAATGGTAGAATCGGTCCATAGAGTGATACTATCGAAATTTATATTTTCCAGAGCGCTGAGAGTCTTTTGAAATAACTGGGATAACAGAAGAGCTCCGCATAATTCCAAGCGAGGTAACGAAATTTGCTTTAAAGGGGCTATTCTAGAGTTCGATGAGTTGATCACAAGAATCACATCCGGTAAGAACATCGTCGACATAAAAATCTCGTAGCACGGTTTCTGATGCTTTGGGAAATTTTCATTCCCTTCTCTTGCTAGTTGTACTAAAGATCTAATCGCCAAAAAGGGAGCTGATGCAGTCCCATAAGTAACTGTTTTCAAACGAAATGTTTTAATGGGTTCAGATGGGTCATTGCGCCATAAAATCCTTTGATAATCACGTTGATTCTCATCTACTAGGACCTTACGGTACATTTGTTTAATGCCCGCGGTGATGACGTAAATATGGATTCTGAAATGTAACAATATGGATAACAAATCTCTTTGTATGGTTGGACAGTCACGAGGATATCACTGAGTGAATTGTTGTTTGACGTCTTTGCTGACGCATCGAAGACCACGCGTAATTTAGTAGTAGATCTAGAGGCTTGGATTACTGGATGGTGCGGTAGGTAATAAGTGTGGTCGGGTTCTTCTTTTTCGACGACTGGTTCCATCTCATCATTTTCAAGGTACTCGTTTAAGAAATCACCGTAGTTGTGCTTCAGTGCTGGGTTCTTTGCAAACCTTCGTTCCAAATATTGAAAGCGTCTCATAGCTTGGTCCATTGAGTGTCCCAATGCGTGCGTAGGATCAACAGAGAATGGAAGTTTGACGACGAATTTGCCGTTCGCCTGTCGTTTGACATTAGAAATATAATGCTCTTCACAAGCTTGCTCTTCTTATGATTTCGCAGATTTAGTAGGAATCTCTTCCACCTTCCAAAATGATGATAGAAGATGCTCCAGATGATCTTCACTGGTATCTTTGCAAAAAGTGTCAGAGATGAATATGTTTCATGCATACAATTATCCGATGGAACCCTGCCGCTGATTATCCACCCAAATACTGTGTTCTGCAAAATGGGTAGGTTCTCTCCCAGTTTGATATGTCCTTGCCTCAGACCATTGTAAAATATGCTTGCGCCCAAGAGAACATCAATCGCCCTGGAACGGTAAAAGGCTTCGTCTGCTAAGTTGAGATCACTAGGAATGTTCAACGTTGAGTGTATGGAAGTGTTAGGCAAGTCATTAGTGATCTTTCTTAACACGAGTAAGCCTAACGGTTCTCCATGATTATTGAATCTGGATTTAATTATTGTGTGCACAGAATGGCTGGCTGACAATCCTGTGCTTCCAATTCCAGCGACAGAAGTACGGATCTTATTAAGTTGTAAACCTAGAGCAGATGCGAGGGACTGGCTTATAAAGTTCGATTGGCTTCTACTGTCAAGTAGTGCACGACAGGGATAAGCTACTCCTTGAGAATCTTCAATCAAGATGATTGCCGTGGCAAGGATGACTTCTTAGTACTGCTTGAAAGACCAACAACAGTTGTGTCTTGAATATTTGCTTGGTTAATTTGAAATAGCTTTGACTTCTCACGTTTAATTTGTTCTGAATCTCTAAAGTGTAGTATAGTGTGATGTCGTTTATTACAATGCTTGCAACAATGAGGACTTTTACATTGTATAGTTTTATGTCCTGCTTTTAAACAGTTTAAGCAAAGATTAAGTTCTTTGATTTTAGCTTGTCGTTGATAAGAATTAAAGTTCAACAGCTGCTTGCAAGTGAAAGTGGGATGTTCTTGATTGCAGATTGCACAATCTCGTATAGGCGTGTTGACTGTATGACATGATGTCTTATTAATGGATTGACTAAGTCGATAACTATTATGACTATTTTTAGCAGGAAGTTTTCTTGACTGATGAGGATTATGTTCTTCTCGTACTTCTTGTACCATGCATTGCTGGTATATAAATTGCATTAACCTTTCAAATGAATAAGGTTGAGACTGGCAGCTTTTCTCGTCTTCTTGTATAACAACTTGACTACTGTCAGTGGCAGATACTCGTTTTAGCATTATACGCTTGACAACGGTCTCGAGTTTCAGGATCTAGTTTCCTTGAAACAAGAAATACTAGTAGTGTGCTCCAATGATCTGTTGGCTCGCTTATGTTCTTTAGAGCAGTAATGTTTTGATTATGGTATCGTGTAAGGTTTTAAATTTGCTAGCAGAAAGTCTTTCAAGTTGTTTAGCGTTTAGGATTCCTTGTACATGCGCCTTTATGATTAGCCTATCGTTTTTATATCGGTGTTTCAGGGTAGCCCAAGCCAATTCGTAATTAGAAGCCGAAATCTTGATTTCCTTTATTGTCCTTAATGCTTCGTCAGTTAGGCACGAGCGTAAGTAATAAAATTTTTGAATACTAGCTAATTTTCGTGATTATGAATCATGTTTTCAAAAACGTCATGAAAATCTGTCCAGTCTTCATATTTTCCTGAAAAGGAAGGTAGTGAGTTTCAGAAAGCTTGAGGCTATCGGCGGTGTCTAATCCTATTGGATGGGTTTGTATTTGTCCGCTTAGTTGACCATTCCCCCTTAAAGTCAAGAATTCATGAATTTTTCCACCTATTTGTAAATAGGCGGAAATAGGCAGCCTTGGAAGTTGGCAGCTATACATGAATGTATTATACTCATCGTCTTCTTCTTGCTCATCCCCTAAAGCTATTTGAATCTCAGACTGAATTTTACAGAAGTTCGTCCAGCATTCTTCGAGTTTATACTGTCTAAATTTCAATTCTTGCAAAGTATTAGATAGAAGATTAAACGATTCTAGAAAATGTTTAATCCGAGTGAGCATTGCCTTTTGTTGGCCACGTTGACGTATTAAGAGTTTAAGTTGTGAACAACTGTCCTTAGGTTTTTCTTGTGTGTCGGTCATGATTATGGCCTAATAAACGAGTAATGGTTTACAAAATCAAATATAAATAGAGATAATGAAACCTAAAATAAGATTAAATAAAAATAAGAAGTAATTTTATAAATAGACATGCATTACAGATTAAATATAAGCATTATCAGAAGAATTCAAATATTAAGAATAAAGAACTGTTTTGATTTTTAATGTAAGAAATACGAACAAAGGTTGTCGCAACAAACATCAAGGAATAAATAAAAATAAAAACCTATTTTGAATTTGCGACTTTAAAAACCTTTGATGATCAAAGAAAATGCCGCGATATCTGACCAATAATAATAATGTAATAATAATAATGTTTTATTTCATAATGACAAAGTAACTACAAAAATACATTCTTGACATTCTACGGCATGGTAAAACCGTCTGCCGGAGGTTGATAATGAGGAAGAAAAAATAAAATAATAACTAAATAAAAAAAAAATTAAAAAAAAAAGAAGAAAGTAATAATAATAATAATAATAACATGAAATACTTGACAAACAAAAATGATGATCGCTCAAAGATAATCACAAAATGAATAATATTATGAAAATACCTATGTTATTTTATAATAATTCAAATGTACATAGCTAATGCTTGTGATTAAAAATAAAAATTACAGAATGAAGATAAAAGTTATCTAACACAACAATAGAAACCATCATATTAGTTAATTAAATAAAATTAAAACTTTAATTGATATTACATAAGAGAGAGAAAAAAAAAATAAGAATACTAAATAATAGAAACTAAGTAAAGTTAAATTCTTTAACTAAATTTTGGCGATAAATCCAAGATTGCTGCGCAAATTTAATAAGGCTCATAAAATTGTGCCCATTAAGAAGCTGAACTAACTGATCTTTTGATAATGTTTTTGCACCTAAATAGGGATATCTGAATTCGGAAAGTATCGGACAAACCCCCAAAAAGTGGAATATATCCTCCCTCACGCGGAGATTACACAAAGAGCAGCAACTAGGCTCTCTTTCGAACCAAGGGTTATAATTTAAATAAAGCAATTCACATCGTAACTTAAAAAACCAACCCAAATCCGCGAGTGAAACTTCCACTGTGCTAGACTCTAAATTTAAAACGTCTAAAGAGTAATTTAAATCTCTATACAAGGACAACCGGATAGACTGACGGGCTCTCTGTTCACATTCCTCATAATGCCTCATTCTCAAACACTGCACTATGGTCGACAACTGACCTTGCCACTTGTCAAAACTATCCAACCCTGAATCAAACTCGCAAGAATATTTTTCAGCCAAGGACACCCAATGTTTAAACCAGAATACTTTTTTCTTAACAACTTCCAGCGCTACGATTCGAGAAAATCGATGTTGTGGGAGTTTAATAACTTTAGTAATATATCTGAAATGCAAATTTAAAGTAAATACATGAAGAAGGGTGGAGGAAGTTTCTAGAAAAAGCATATAGTTAGGAGTGTATGCAGGTAGTCCAAATAATTTTTTAATAAAAAAACGGTGAAACCTTTCTAGCAAATCATACAGCTGAAATCCCCAAATTTGGGCAGCGTAACACACAATAGAACGAGAAACTGCTTTAAAAAAATTATATTTAGACGAAGGAGGTACTAATTTATTACAAACAAAATCGGACCATAACCTATTAATGCCAAACTTAGCAACCGATATTCTTTCAGCTAGATGATTAGACATAGATAAACGAGATGTCAGTGTTACGCCTAAATACTTGTATTGATTCACAGTTTCAATAGGCGTACCTTTAAAGAACCATCGTTCCTTTGAGGAAAGTCTACCACCCTTTCTAAAACCAGCACCTTAGATTTGTTTAGATTAACCGTGAGATTCCATTGATCGCAATAGGACTCCAGAATACGAATGTTTCTTTGAAGGGTAAAAGGGTCTTCCGCTAGGAGGAGCAGGTCGTCAGCATACATCAGAGTATTAATTACGGTGCCACCAATTCTTACTCCACCCTCAAGCGCCAAGGGCAAATCATCTAAAAAAAGAGAGAATAGGATCGGACTAAGAAGGCAGCCCTGGCGAAGACCATTTTTAACTCTAAAAAACTCCGTAATTCCCACTCTACCCCTGACAGCAGAGGAAGCTTCAGAATAAAGACTTTTTAAAGTGTTGATAAATTTTGATGATACACCCAAATTAAAAAGCTACAGATACAGAGATCCTCGATCTACCGAATCAAAAGCCGCCTTAAGGTCAATAAAAAAACAGTAAAGCTTACCTCCGCGACGTAAGAGTTTAATTTCAATTGTGTTCATTAAAACAAACAAATTATCCAATGTCGAGTAACCTCTCCGGAAGCCAGATTGGCACTCACTCAAAAGACAATTATCCACGACAAAACTTTCAAGGCGGAGAAGTAAGAGGCCAACAAAAATCTTTGCAATCGAATCCAAGCAAGAAATGCCCCTATAATTGGCCACATCATCAACATTACCCTTCTTAAATAATGGAAAAATCAATGACCTACCAAAAGAAGACGGGGTACACTCCATATCATATATTCTATTAAATAAGACAAACATTTTTTCATGGAAAACATCAGGAGCATTTTTATAAAATTCATACGTCACCCGGTCAAATCCGGGAACCTTATTGTTCTTAGCTTTGGACAGAACAATATGTAACTCCTCCAAAGTAAAGGGAGAATCAAGCGTAACAGAGCGATTAAGAGGCTCAGCATAAATAACGGCTGAGGCAGACAGATCTGGATTTAATAATAATTTAAAATGTGAGACCCACTCATCCATAGAAATATTACTACTACAAATAAAATTTTTTCGTTTAAAGTGGGAAACTAAGTTCCAAAAATCTTTAGAATTATCCAACGATCTAAACTGAGCGTTCAAGGAAATATAGAATTCTTTTTTCTTTTTTTGACATAAAACTTTATAGAAGTTATTTGCTTCCAGATAAGCTCTTCTAACTAAATCAGAATTTGTCATAGAAACAATTTTAATAAAGCGAAAGATTTCTTTCGAGCTCTGAAACAATGAGTATCGAACCAACATTTCTTACGGGAAGCTCTTACAACCGAGGCAGAACCAGAGCTCCGAGGACATGAAGATTTAATTAAATTTAAAAGAACATCCAAGTATTCCTGAATACTTAACGGAAAACTAGAAATTTTATTTGTGTTGGACTCTAGGACGGCTTTATATTGCTCTAAGTCCTTATTGAACCAAGCTAATTGGGGAAGTAATGGCAAAATATCTTCTGATGGGCTTGAGAACAAAGATACCGAAAGAAAAAGTGGAAGATGGTCAGAAAAATTTACCGGCAATACTCTAAATTCTAATATACTTGGAATAAAATCAACAGAAACACAACAGAGATCATTAACGGAGCTCCCCATACTTCCAATAAAAGTGAGTTCACCATCCAAATCCCCATGAAGTCTTCCGTTTAAAATTACTAAACCATAACTATCACAAAGATCAATAAATTTAATGCCTCTCCCATTAAGTACTTTATCCTTAGAATTTCTGGTTAAACAGCAATTTGGATTATCCAATAACAAATCATCAGGAAGAACCTGTGAGTTACCAATTCTTAGATTAACATCACCAATTAGTATAAATTTAAGATGAGAAAATAGCACTAAAAAATTACATAGCTCATTAAAATTATCTTCCCAAAAGTTACAATTCAAATACAAAGGTAAAATAAATACTTCGGAATTAAAATTATTATTAATTGAAATTAAATTAATTCCCTGTAAAACAAGAAATTTAACGCACTTATTATAAAACTTAGACCTAATAGCATACAAATGACCACCAACTGCCCTGCCAAATTTAGCAGATTTAACTGCAGGGATCCAGCATAACTTATAATTAACAAAATACGTTTCATAAAAACTAAAATTATTCTCTTCGATAAATGTTTCCAATAAAATAAAAATATCAAAACCATTCAAAAATTCAAAAAAAAAGACATCATCAATTTTATTTTTTAAACCAGCTATATTGTAAGATACAACAGACAATGATTGCACCACACACTCAGCTGAATTGTCAGGAACCTGCCGGCAGACGACGAGATCTCATGTATGCAGTGTCTGAGATGTGGACGAAGTTTGTTGAAACACAGGTGGTGAAGTAAAATAATCTCGAGGAAGAGAATCTGAGAGGACAGCCAGAAGAAAAGAGGACATGTCCTTGCCTACAGCGTCACTCAACTTAACAACTGCGTTCTCAGAGCCAGAGACCAGACTTCTTCCATCATGACTGAGATTAAAACGCTGAGCTTGAACAAAAAGACGGTCGTAAGTAACAAACACCTTAAAAGAAGAGTTCAGACGCAAGATTTCTCTTCGAATTAGAAGAAGTTTAGCCCTCCTTCTTCTCATATTCAGTGAATAATCTTGTTGTACAGAATAGCCTGTACTCTTCAGACGCCTTGCCGCCCTCATCACTGCTATTTTATTAGTTACTAATAAAAAGGAGGCAAGTAGGGGAACACTGCCAACACCACTGGGTCCAAGTGGGGTTACATGGACATTTTCTACATTTACTTCAACTTGCAACATTTGCTTACAAAAGTCACAGATCAACATAGAAAGGTTATCTGACCATCTGTGAAGTATTAAGTTTTCAAGAAAGTCTCTTTGAAAGGGAGCGGCACGGTTAACTCTAAATACGTAGTTGTTCAAAATACCTAGTTGGACAAAACATAAGGTGTACTGGAAACTTAAAAACAAAAAATAAACATCCAAATTGCCACTTACTTTCTGATAGATATAATTATAAAACAACAAGCATGCAATATAAAGTTTTAAATTAACATTCAAACTAAATACTATATCAAATTATATGAGAAAATTATTAATTGGTGTATGTAATATCAGAAACTAATAGTTAATTAATAATATGATCTGTTAATGCAACAAAGTTAATGTTAAATAAATTAACGATGATTACGAATGCTGCTTGGAAGGTGATGAAGATGAATTGGCAGCCTGGAAGTTATGAAGTAGAGTCTTGTCCTGTTGTAGGTAGAAATGTCAGGAATAGATGTTGATAAGTATGAAAAGTGAATAATTCACGATGTATTGGAAGTTTAAGTTTACTGAATATTCTCCTCGTTTAAAATTAAGGATTAAGAGTAGTCCACATTTATCACGTCGGGGTCACCAGAAAAATGTATATAAAAGTGATAATGTATTAATTGATGCACAGACATGCTTCCACAGAAATGTTTAATTTTACATTAGCTTGAGTTTATGTTTAACGTTTAATTTTACTCATAACCAACTATACTCTACTGTATACTATACTAAATTAGGGGCGGGTGTTGGTGTATTGGTTATGAGCATGGACTTGTAAGTGGGAGGACCCCAGTTCGAGTCCAGCGTATAACTAAATTTTATATTTGTTTAAAAAAATGTTAATAGTAAAGTAGGTGCTTCCGCCCCCGTACACGACACCTAATTTGGTAGTTGGACGTTAAGCCCGCCTGAAAAAATAGGCATTACTTTACTTTACTTACTTACTTTACTATACTAAATTAAATTATGAAAGGTCTAAATAGTTTAGGAGGGGTGAATAGAATAACAGGGCAATCTATCGGCCAAAACACTGAACAGTTTACATCTGCCATCTCCTGGCTAAAACACCAAACATATGTGTTGGTAATATACTTGATCGATAAAAATAGTTTTATCATAAACAAAGAGGGAGGGTTCTCTCTTTAAGACTTAGAATAAAATAAAATAAATATAATCAGGAAGTATATTGCAAACATTGTGCACACATTAAGGTTAATACAAAAACACACAACAACTTCTATTCCCAAGTTACCACAATGGCTGAGTGGTGAAAATGATGGACTTGCATGGTGAAGGTTGCGAGATCGCTTTTGCTGACCTCAGCAAAAAAAAAAAATTAATTTTTAACATCTCTCTGTCTATAGGAAAAGAGGTAGGGGAAGGGGTGGAATAGTTGGGGTTAAGTGGTGGGTGATGGGGTAAGTGACTAGGGGAGGGGTGAATGAGGTGGCGGGCGCCATATTGTGCAGAAAAGTGAATTAGAACCCGTCAACCCGACAAGCTAAAATCAAAGAACTTAATCTTTGCTTAAACTGTTTAAAAGCAGGACATAAAACTATACAATGTAAAAGTCTTCATTGTTACAAGCATTGTAATAAACGACATCACACTATACTACACTTTGGAGATTCAGAACAAATTAAACTTGAAGAGTCAAAGCTAAATCAAATTACATTTTTTTAGATCTAGCGAGCATTTTTATTTATTAAAAAAAAAAAAAATTCAATTTTCACATATTTTTATACTTTTAGATAAATTCAAGATCGTATCGACGGTTTTTTATACCTTTGTATATTAAAGATATCTTTCTGGTTGTAACATCGTACTCCTCGATGATCTCTTTGGTAAATATTTCAGTGAATCTATTTGGTAAAAAGACGATAGTTGGTTCATCTTCGTAGGGTGAAGGCCCAATGCTCCTGATGTGTGCTACCATGGCTTGTCCAAATTTAGTACTAATTTTATCAAATTTTATCACTTCATAACTTACTCCTACACGAAGGTCCGCAAGCCTGCCAATCTGTGAGTAGCTTTTGTTAGCTTCATTTAAATAGGTCGCTAAAGACATCTGAAAAACAAGATTATAAAAAATAAGATTTTTATTATTATTAAAAAAATTAATAAAAAGATAACGGTAATATAATAGTAACGATCACTTACTTTTTTCTTTCTTTTTGATTGTTTGAAATCTTAATTTTTTTACTTATTATATTGCAAGACGATCCGTCTCAGGCGACTGCTACAGTTGAAATGATCATTTTTATCCTTCAGTATCCCCCCCTTCTCACCACTGAGCATGCGCACTTTGACCCTCTTGTATAAACAAAATTTTACTAGTAAAATTGCCCAGACCTGCATGGACATGTTTTTACCTGCACCAACATGCACGTGGTGGCGTGTGGAGCTCTGCGAAATTTTTTTACATATTATAACACACTACTGATACAACTGTTTTTAACATCAAGGTATACCTATTTATTTGTTTAATGATGTATACGTTTTTGAAATAAAAACTTTTATTATTTTATTATTATTTTTTTTAAAGGTATTATATTGTATAAAAATGGGAGATGACAAAAAAAAATATCCTTGCTCATTCTGTGGAAAATTATTTATTAGAAGTTTCGATGCAAGACGGCACGAAAATAGTTGCAAGTGCCGATTACATCATAATCCTAACAAATTTTTGTGTCCGAGATGTGGAAAAAGCTTTCCCAGAAAGGACAGCCTCATGCGGATGAAAATAAAAATTGCGTATTTGCTCAAATTGCATCTGATAAAGAATCTATATTGGTAGATAATAGTTTAACATCACAGCTGTATGAAAAGTGTGGAAAAATACTTGCTAGTAATAATAATTCTTCTCTGATTAATGTCTGCAATTGCATAGATTATCTGTTGCAAAACGATGATATTATTTTTCAATTAATTTGTGGAAAATGTGGTGACACATTTCCAAACGAAATCCTTAGAGCAGAACATGAAAAAATTTTCCCGCAACACCCATGTTGCACAAGTGAACGTAATTTTAATTTTTTTGGAAATTGTAGATGTCATATGAAAAAAAGCCCAGTTTTTTAATTTTGTTTCTAATTATATTTTTTCTAAGCATTTTGTTATTAAAATTTGCTGAAATAAAAATGATGTTTCAAATTTTGCAGTAATTCATTCTAGATACTTATATATATGTAGTAGATAAATGATTTTTTGTTATTGATATCCTCATTATCTTATTTGAAATAAATATTTATTATGTAAAATAGTGTACTTCATTATTTCACTTTTAACGTAGCAATTGTTTTTTTTCTTTTTCTACGTTTCTGAACTATAAAATGGGGGGGGGGGAGATGAATATTACAAATATTATAGTAAATTTCTACCCCAGTCTTCAAGATGCGTTTAAAGAAATAGGATGTATCTTTAAATGTAGGCAAGATATTATTAGATAATACCGACTTCTCCAAGTTTTCAATACATGGCCCCCTTTTACCAAACAGTATTAGATGTTTGATTTGTGGTCCTTCAAATTGTGGAAAAACAAATTTAATGCTTAATTTAATTTTCAGCCCGCACGGTTTAAAATTTCAAAATATTTATATATTTAGCAAATCTCTTTGTCAACCGAAGTACCTACAACTTAGACATATTTTTTCGGTACTGGATGAAATTGGATTGTTTCTATTCAGAGATGATGAAGAAATTCCTGCTCCAAGTGAATCCCGTCCCAATTCAATTATAATTTTTGACGATGTGGCTTGTGATAAACAGGACCGAGTAAGGTCATATTTTTGTATGGGGAGGCATAGTAATGTTGATTCGTTCTATTTGTGCCAAAGTTGTGCGCAGGTCCCCAAACATTTAATAAGAGACAATGTTAATTTGCTTGTAATTTTCAAACAGGATTTACTAAATATAAAAAGGATATACGAAGACCATGTAAATTCCGATATGTCTTTTAAAGATTTTGTAGAAATTTGTCGAAAATGTTGGGAAGAAGATAAATACGGTTTTCTTGTTATAACAAAGATTCTCCGTTGAATAATGGTCGTTATCGTATAGGTTTCGATGTTTACATAACAATA
Source organism: Triatoma infestans (assembly GCA_011037195.1). Taxonomy (NCBI): domain Eukaryota; kingdom Metazoa; phylum Arthropoda; class Insecta; order Hemiptera; family Reduviidae; genus Triatoma; species Triatoma infestans. The sequence goes on from JAAEAF010000071.1 coordinate 261,127, forward strand.
TAACTCCCTTTCTCTCTCAAAAACAAAACAAAAAAAAAAGTCATCAGTTATATTTTAACTATGGAGGAAGCAACATCTTCGTCTGATATTGCTCGGGAAATTGCTGAGATCAGACAAAATATTAGACAGAAATACAATGCGCTTAAACGATTCAAGGAAGAGTCAGAGGAATTCTATAAAGTTAAATATAAACCCATAGTGAATGCTTTAAAAGAACACAACGAGATTTTACCAACACGACCATTGAAAAGAAAAGCAGAAACTCCTCCACCTCAGAGACCAAAACGTTTATTTTTAAAATCGATGAGCATCACACCTTTGTCAAGTAGAAATATATTAGATGTTTTTACCCAAAATCTTCCTAGGGGAATGAAAAGTCCTCAATGTAAATGTGAATATCCAACACCTTCTCCTCCACCTCTTCCTGTAGAACCACCGGGTATAAGCTTATCTGAACCAACCGTATTTGAACACAGTCCGGCACATGATGAATGTGAATTTCCCTCACCCCCTCCTTGTTTAGAATTACCAGGTACGAGTTTTTCTGAACCAACTATTTTCGAACATACACCTGCGAAACCAATATTAGAACAATTAAGCGAAGAAGCTAAAACACCAGAAGGAGGAAAAATAGTCGACCAATTCGTGAAGAAAATTGGAAAAACACCTTCCAAATACGTCATGAAATTTTTAAAAAATGGTACCATAGGTTTGGATGAAACTTACGGAATTCGTTATGATGGAGATAAATTCATTATGGGTGATTCCATAGTCACAATAGAGAATAATGAATTGGATATCGGGGAAAATAGTTATATCGCGACTCCTGGTCTTATGGAGTTACTATTAATGAAAAATTCTAATCTGACCCTCGTGAGTGATGAAGATAAGGCAAATTATAAAGAAATATTAGCTCATACCAATGCTCATAGAAAGCGCTGCAGTAGTAGTGGTGATTACAATATTATAAGGGCGCATCCTAAATGGCCTGTTGTATCGGCACTTTTCAAATCTAAAAAGAAGAAAAATTTATTAATTAAAAAAGGTACTGGATTGTTAAATCTTAATGACCTCATTGAACGATTAAAAATTTTGTTTGCATCAAAACACTTAAATGCTAAAGATGAAATTAAAATTATAGAGAGCAAACTTCGGGTTGCTTGCATAATAAAATAAAATATATGGGTCTAACACTTCGGCATGATTCATTATTTTTTATCTGTGAACTGACAAACATGTCCGCGATAAAGCACCAGAT